>QLOI01001362.1:2739-76685 GCA_003313605.1 Tuber umbilicatum
CCCCCTCGATCCTTCTCCTTCCTCTCTCCGACGCCCCCTCTGTCTCCCCTGAAGAGCTGTCCCTTGTCCTCTGCCGCTCCTCCTCCTCGTCAGCCCCGGGCCCCGACACCATCCCGTACGGGGTCTGGAAGAACCTTCATATGGCAAACACGGACCTCCTCCTGTTCCTTCTCACTCCTCACCTCCTCCATGGCTTCCACCCCTCCTCCCTAAAGAAGGCAAATGGCATCGTCCTAGACAAGCCTGGCAAGGCTGATTACTCTACCACTGCTTTGTTCCGTATCATTGTCCTCCTGGAAACGGTCTCGAAGATTCTGCAAAGAATCATGGCATATCGCCTCGCTGCTTTTTCCAGCTCAACCCCCCTCCTCAATCTCCACCAATGCGGCTCGCTGGCCGGCCTCAGCTGCTACGCCAAAGCAGCCAACCTCCAACATGAAGTCCTCCTCCTTCAGACCACATGCCTCAAGGTCTCCTCCCTCTTCCTTGAGATTAAAGGTGGGTTCAACAACGTCAACTCCAACCAACTCTGCTCTATGCTCTGCCGCTTCTCCACCCCCAATTATATGGTCTCCTGGATCTTCTCTTTTCTCACCTCTCGGCAGTGCCACATCATTTTCCTAGGCACTACGGGGATATTTTCACCTGTCTCTGTGGGAACCTCTCAGGGCTCCCCAATTTCTCCTCTCCTGTTTGTTATATATGTTTCTCGCCTTCATATCTCCCTCCCCCGTCGTGTTGTTGTCTCTTATGTCGATGATTTCTTCATCACGGTGGGCTCCTTCTCTTACCGCTCCAACATCAAGCTCTTACAGCGAGCCGTCCTCACCCTCACCACTCTTGCAACCCCCCTGGGGGTCTCCTTCTCAGTTCCTAAAACTGAGCTTATCCATTGGTGCACGTCCTGGGACCACAATCCTGTTTGTCATGCTCCTATTTCGATCAACCCCCTCCTGTTCAACCCGACAGCTGAGCTACGGTAACTCGGCTACTGGCTCACCCCCACACTGGAAACCTCCTCGCACTTCCACCACCGCCTGGCCCTGGCCTGGGCTGCCTTCGAGCTCGTTGAGCGACTTAGTCCCGCCGGGAAAGGTCTATCCCCATGGTGTTGTCGGAAACTAACTGCGGGATTTCTTTTCCCTGTCCTCACTTATGGTGCTGACCCCCTTGCACCCAACCCCACCATCCTCTGCAAACTCGATTCCTTCTGTCATGAGGTCCTCCGTTGGATTACCAACTGTTGCAGGGCTACTGCCCCTGCCATCCTGTACCGTGAAGCTTCCCTTACTCCTATCTTCCTGGCCTTGCAGCACAAGATAAAGCTGGCTGCCCTTCTGCTCCTCTGCTCTCTGGCCCATGTCAACCCTGGGTCTGCATGCCTTGATCCCCGGGTCCCCGCCTGGGACCACGGGCTCGCCCCCTCAAACCGACACCTCCTGGCCCCTCTGCGAGGATCCTATCGCCCATTCCTGTGGTCTGCCGCCCCCTCAGCTACTCGCCGCCACCTCCCCCTCGACGTTATCACCTTCTGCGTCAAGGATCTATTACCAGACAAGCTCCCCCTGGACTCCCCTCATCTACTCCTCTCCCGCCAGTATGATCCAGACGGCGCCCCGCTTTATGCCACACTTAAATCCAAAGTTGTTGCCTCTACCCTCGCCTCCTGCGCTGTCTTGCTGCCCCCCACCTCCTACAAGTTTTTTCCTTCCTTGACTCCTCACGCCTTTAAAGGCCTGCTCAAGTTCTCCGCTGGCCGTCTACATCAGATGAGGGCTGCTAAGAGCTACCTCGCCGCCCCTACCTCCTGGTCCAATCGTATACCTCTAACCTCTGCCCCTTCTGTGAGGAAACAGACGATACCATTGATCACGCTATTCTCTACTGTCCAGCTAAGGCCCAGGAATGAGCATCCCATCTTCAGGGTATCACCAGCCTGGCGCCAGATGCTCCTGCTTGGTCCTCGGCACCCCTTATTATCAATTTGGCCTGATACATTTCTTTCACGGCCACTGGATTCCCGCCCAGCATGCCTCCCTTAGTCCCAGCCTCCCCACCTGCGTCCCCTTTGCCTGGCTCGCCGGCGCCCCTCTCTTTCTCTCCTGCTTCCTCCCTGTGAGGCCCCGAGGGACTACGCGTTTTGATCACTATTGATGATAGTGGTTATTTTCCTTACTTACTTACTGTTATTGTTTTTGGATGCCCACGGCGTCGGCTATGTGTGCTGATTATGATGAATGGTTTTTCTTTACTGATGATTCCCCTTGGACCGGGCTGTTGTTTTGGTTTGAGGTTACTTTACTTTTTATGCTAGTCATCGTTCGTGATGCGAAGGATTTTGTTTCCCCACCTTGAAGGATTGGTTGCGTTATTAGGGTTTTGTTATTTCATTTGTTACTGCATTGGAATTAAGGCTTTTTGTATGCCATAGTGTGAGCTGCATGTACGTTTTTGGGCCAGAATCAATAAACAGATGATGGAAAAAAAAAAAAAAAAAAAATGGACTTTGGAAAGAGTTAGGTCAAACTTCTACTGGCTAAGAATGGATGATTATATCACACAATATGTTCGCACATGTGATATATGCTAGCGCAGTGAGACTGCACGACACAAGAAGTTTGAACCACTTAAACCTATAGAGGTACGGCTACAACCATGGAAGGCAATTTATGGGGATTTTATTACGGCATTACCGGAGTCAAAGGGGTATACGAAAATCTGGGTCGTAGTAGAGAGGTTCTCAAAGATGGCTCATTTTATACCTCTGGCAACTGAAGTACCTTTAGGTAACTAAGCCTTTAGGTTCCTCAAGGAGGTTTGGCATTTGCATGGGCTACCAGAGAATATCATATCGGATCGTGACCTCCCATTCACCTCGAAGTTTTTGGCTAGCTTAATGAAGTTGCTAAAAGTTAAGCTGAATGTTTCCACGGCTTTCCACCCTGAAACTGATGAGCAAACTGAAGCGGTAAACCAGACTCTGGACCAATATAATCGGAGTTATTGTTCCTATCAGCAGGACGACCAGGGACAGCTACTTCCCTTGGCAGAATATGCCTATAAGACTACAACGTCAGAATCGACTAAGATGTCTTGCCTTGAGATTAATTGCGGGGTTTAATCCATAAAGGATGTCATCCGGGTCCGTATCTGAAATTCAAGGTATACACCCAAGCAGCGCGCTATTAGTTAAGGATTGGGAAGGGACATGGATGGAGATTTGAGATACTTTACAAAAGGCTCAAGAGAGGCAACTGAAGTGGCATGACCAGAAAAGATTGCCAGCACCAGAGTATAGCATGTAGGAGGATATTAATGCTGGTCGGGCGAAGAGGGCCGATAGAGTATTGTAGAATTAAAAAAACATATGAATCAAGCGATCAATGGAAAAACTTGATCATTGTATATTAGGACCACTCGCGGCCCTACGAAAGGTTGCTTCTGCAGCCTAAGAAATTCAACTCCACAAACGTTGGGATAGACATCCAGTCTTCAATGTCCGCCTCATGGAACCATATAAGGAGGCCTCAACAGGCCGGCGTTCAATAGAGTTACCCATTCCCGAGAAAATAGATGATGAGCCTAGTTGTGTTATCGAAACCTTTCTTGATAGCCGTTAGTGTAGGGGAGCTCGTCAGAAATTCCCCCCGCGATTTATCCAATACTTAGTGGGTTGTAAGGGCTATGGTCCTAAGGATAACTCCTGGGAGCCGTATAAGATATTAGAGGAAACAGGCCCACAAACCCTGGTAGATTTCCGTAAACAATATCAGTCGAAACCCAGGGATCATAGAATGGAAGACGTGGGAACAGGGAATAAACAAAAATGCTAGAGGTGGAGGGCAGCCCTAGAGACGCGAGGTTCGACGTAACGATCCTGTTGTATCTTACAGTAGACTTAATCTTATCCCATGCCGGAGCAAAGAAGGGTTACGGTTAGGCTAGTCTAGTAATTCTACCAAAGGGTTACTATGGGGACTAAGCAAATGGTAATGCTTAGACTGCAAACAAGAAAGGTATACCGGGTGGGTAGGGATAGTCTGCACAGCGAGACCGGAAGCTCACCGAGAGCTCCGGCGAGTTACCCTACCTTAAGAAATATAGTAACCCTACCTTGGCAAAGTGGTTACCCTACTTTTGAATAAGAGTTACCCTACTTTGAGCATAAAACCTTTTGCGCAGGTTCCAGAAAAGTTATAAGAATGTTAGTTACACGTGATTATACAAGAGGTTTGAATACAGGCTCAATCGGGTAATCCATTGTGAAGCTAAAACCGATGTCAATCTTGCCTTTAGCGCACCTTGAAGAATTTGAGACCAACACCCCCCTCAGGCCCCGATGTACAGACAATGCGTCATGGGCCAACTGAAGGGAAGTTGCTGGTTGACTAGTAAAAGCCTGTGATTGAAAACGGCGGCATAATACCATATACAAAGTCACAGTCCTTCCAACTGTAAGTGGTTCTCGAGATATATGAAGGGCCATGGGGTGATCCAATGCTTACACCAGAAGTTATTCTTGAGTGCCTACACCACTGATCCTTATAGGCCTGCGGCGGTAGGTAGGTATGGTATAGTGGAAGCCTGGCAGGCCTCCGTTTAAGTAGCAGACCTTCGACTCCCGCATGTCTCTGAATGACTGCAAGATGTCTGGAGGTTATTAGCGAGCTCCAGATCATAATAGTCTCATCTTGACTGAGGTGCTTATTGTCAGTCGCTGAGGGTAGCACCTGTATAAGCCAATGGCTTAAGTACCTCGTCACGGGAGTCCACAGACCATGCTATCGTGTTAAAAGCAGTAGAAGACGATAGACTTGTAACTCGTAATGGTACCCTTGAGTGGTTGTCCACGAGCCTTGCATAGACGAATACATATGAAACCAGGAGTTGGATATTCGACTAGCTTATCAGTAACCTGTTAGTTCGACACTAACAGGGCAATGATGTGAAGAGTTTCCTCCTGCAGTTGAACGCATTTATCAGATTACCGCATGAACACTTCACGTAGGATAATGAGCTAGCAGAGCCCGCTAACATTCGGTAGAATGTTAGCCCGCAGCTCTGAGGAGATGGGCATACTCGCGATGGTGGTGAGCTTAGGAATGATGGAGAGGAGCTGACAATATAATTCTACATAAGTATATGCGAGACCTCTTCCTCTAAGATGATCAACTCTCTTCTGGAGAACCAATTGAGTAAATGTGCAGCTTAACGATATTAAGTTTCACCGTCAAGGTTTTCTCTTTCACATATTTCTTCTTCATTTGGCGTACAAAGAAAGTGTTGGTACGGCAGCATCCACACGATCCATCTTCCTCTTGGGAGCCCCAGATTCATCCTGGGTGTCGCAATTTTGATGGAGATATTTGGTTGTCGGGAGTATTGGAGCCGGGGGAAGCTGAAAGCGTCATGGGTGCCGGGCTGGGAGCAGTATTGTGGCTGCAAGAAGATGGAAGTGCCAGGGGTGCTCCGGGGGGAGGGGTATTAGTGTAGCTGGAAGCCAGATGTTCCTTGGTCAGCGCGGAGGGAGGGGTATTGAAGCTGGGGGAAGCCGGAAGTGCCCTGAGTGCGGGGGTGAGAAGAAGCACCGCAGTCCGAGCAATGGAGTAGGGCGGCTGGCTATCACAAATGGGAGTTGGGGTGGCCGTCGTGCTGTCATGTGCGTCATCGTAATGTAGACGCCTCGACTCCTCACGCTATGGCTCCCGCAGGTACTCGGAGGACACAGAATCCCAAAAGCAACGCTCCTCGGATGAAGACCAAGCTGATCAGAGCTCACAGCCTGGTGGATTATACTTGCGTGGGGGGGCCCACCAGCTTGGTTGGGTCTAGGGGTGAGAACTGCTTGGTTCTTCGTTCTTTATTGGAGATTACCTATCGCGTTAAGATCATCATGTTATCTCAAGGCGGGTTAGGTTTAAAAGCTTAAGTCGTCATCTTCAACAACGAACCCCCCTGCACTACGGGACTTCTTAGGACTAATCATTCCCTCTACACCCGACAATTCCTTCTTCTCTTCCGTTGTTGGTGATTAGCTATCTTGTTTAGATCATCTTGTTATCTCAAGACCGGTTGGGTATAAAATCTCAAGTCGTCATCTGAATTAACAACCCACCTCACGTGGCCGGATCCACGAGGACTTGCCACATGCCTTACACCCAACCACCCCTCCTCCTCTATGTGCTCCTCCTCTTGCATCGCCCCTAAGGGATCTTCAACCAGGCCCGATTGATCCCAGACCACACGGTCAAAAGATCGCTATCCCCCATTCGCAGGCTCGCGGGTCTGGTCCTAATCCTCCCCTTCATCTGGGTGCGGCTCCAGCACCATTAGGTCTAGGGGATGTCAACCATCGTCGGCAAGGAGCCTTGCCCAAATATCGTCATCCCTATTGAGAAAGATAAGTTGCCGGAGAGGAAGAGGTTGTTCCCGTGCCAGACAGAGTCTGTCCCAACTCTCACCAGTTACCCTGATTAGATACCATGGGCATCAGATTCCCTTCTCCACACATTGCCCACAAACCACCCTAAGCAGATTTATGATGCTAGGTGCACCAAGGACCCCCCAGGCGATTCCCCGGTCATTGTCATTGGCACACTAGGCGTGGCCAAGGAACAGTAGCCCTTTGGAACCCGTTTGGCAAACCATATGGATTCTGACCGCCGGTGGGCGGTAATGGGATGTCAAATGGAATTCAGCCACTATTTATTGCGTTACTGAGCGGATAACCAAAAATCATTGAAGGAAAGGACTAACTCTGAGGTCCCACAACCTCACTACCACCGGCGCGCGCAGTCTTGTGAAGGTCCTTGGTCCCCTGTAGTTTCTTGGCCGAGTCCTTGACCAAGATCCTCAGCTAACGCAAGAGCTCGACCACATTGTCAGTACAGTGCTTGGCTTTCATGAGCCCAACAGGGAGTTTGATGGGGGGACGTGAGCAGTTCAAATGCTTGACGGAGTGCACTTGGTCGTCGGTCAGATGGCCAGGATCTAGGGATCGTTCCGTGTTGTGGGTTTTGATCTCCTCGCACCATGCCGAGTAGACGGCGCTTTGGTGACCATGTTCCCTAAACCCACCCCGTGATTTGGTGTACACAACATTGCCATAATGGTCCCGGAATTTAACATCGAACATTAGCATAACTGATTCAGAGAGGTCCACGTAGATCAGATTGGATTTATAAGGTATCCTCCAGCGCCGGCTCGGATGGGTGGTGCTCGTTGGATCCCAATGCACTACTATTTACATTGGAGGACGAATGATAGCTTTAAGTCTTATGGCCCTAAATCGTAATTTGGCTGTAATTACATACCGGCTGTCATCCAGATCCACCCGGGTAATCACAGGTCGGAACCTCCGTTTTCTAAAGCGCGATATCATACACGTTGGCCGATGTCGCGGGAAGTTTAAAACAATCAGTGTCTGCATTATTTCCAAAAAATAGATGGACATAGTTTACTTAATTTCCCTTTTACGTATGTAACAAATCTTCTCTCAGTCCGTTTGTTGGAATAATTCCAGTAAAGCAGAATTCTCTTTTTTTCAAAAAAAAGAATAATTTAAGGAATTCTTTTTTTGGTAACTTTTGGTCATGCATCGTAGCTGTGTTGGCGGATGGGGAACCGAGGATAAAGTTATGTGGAGAAGCAAGAGAAGAAGTGAGGAGAAGGAAGAGAAAATTTGAGGGGGGCGGCCCGAGAGTCCGTGATATGGGAGGCAGTGCGAGCGTTTGTACTATACTATTCAAAGTAGGGTATACCAGAGGGCGACCCTGTTACACCTCAGGTGAAATTTTCCCCAACAGCATTTGGCAAACACATGACTGAGTGATCTCCCAAACCCTAATTGATACACATCATGAAGGTATATAATTCAAGTATCGTGACCAGTATATTGTCACTATTAATATTTAGGTGGGGGTCCTTTGAATAAGTGTTTAAGCTTCAAGATGATTCTGGCGCCAAGAGACGTTACTTGGCATTGACTGCTGGCGTGGTTTGCTGGGTGCCGGCCGTCGATTTCAACCTCAACACCCACCTCATCTTGTGCCCTCACGTGTGTCAACTTCTGTTAAGTTAGGCCAAACCCACGATCAATGGTGAACAAATTTATTCGAATACTCTATGAAATGCTAATATTAAAGAACACTGCTAACGCACTATTCGTCTAGGTAGACACAGCGACAGCGAACAGTTGATCAGCCGTCAATCTCATCATATTACTTCTCTGACTCCCCATGACAGAGCACTCCGTAGTCTCTTCGACTTATGTTCATTACAATTTTTGGCGTTGGACTGAGGGCTGTTCTTCTGTGCTTCCAGTGACTTAGAACTCAGCCTCTAGCTGGAATTCTCGCATATTCTCCTGGACTTCAATTCCACCCAATTTTCCACATCTAATTGAGCACCCTGTTTCTGTTCCTTATAGCCATGAATATTAGCGCAAAACGGCTGTTGTCTATTTGTACTGCAGGACAATTTAATGGCGAAGAAATACGATTGGCAGGGGGATTCAGCTCGGTCTCCAAACATGGATGACAGTATTCAAGCAGCATCCTCACCACCACCCCGGGTCCGCAGGACATCTGATGACGAGCCTGATAATGCTGTCTGTGGTCTGCCAGAGAAATTCTACCTCTTGCTGCTCGCTAACTCTATTGGCCAGCCCGTGGCCAGCTCTATCGTAGGGTTGCGGTGTGAGGGAATGCATCTGGCATATACGAGCAGCCCTGTCGCGAGCCCATTGGACTATGGCATTTTCAGCACAATAGGCTCGCCTCCTCATAGGTGGTATGGGTGGCTGCTCATCATTCCGCTCTCTATGAGAATAGACCAAGAGATCAAGTGGGTCCTCGAGAACAGTATTCCATAGGTGCCATGCGCGTACAGTTTCATTTCTCTTGATGAAAAAATAATTTATGCCTGTATTCATTCAATGGGAGCCTCCTGCAGATATCTGCGACCTTCATCAGTTGCTCTGAGTCTGTATCTAAATCTGTTCCCTGATACGTATCTCTGAATCATGGCTGACAACTCACGTATCTCATAGGAATCTAACTGCACGAACTGTGTACACTGAGTATGAGGTGAACACCAGTACATCATGTGATAATAAGGGGCTGCATTTGATCTGGTGGCAGGTCTTGAAGGCCTGACCCGAACAATACGAACTGCATGCTGGCGGACAAACAGATCGCTCCAATCTATGTATCCTTAGGCAGTATATGAAAAAACACCAATTGAGTAGATTATTCTGAAAAGTACTAACCCATTGGTATAGGGTTAGAAGCCTGGCGATTTGCTGGCAAAGCTGAGTTAATCCCTTGATGAGCAGGGGTGGTCGCTTCGGGTTCCACTGCTTCTGGTATGATAGCTATCTCTTCAACAGCTTCTGGTACGACGGTTTCCTCTTCAATGGCTTCCGGTGCGACTGCTTCCTCTTTGGCAGCATCTGGTAAGGTAGCATCCGGTTCGACGACATCCAGTGCTGCTGGTCAGGTACAGGTACGACAGGTTCCAGTGGAACAGGCACGACAGGACTGGTCATTGCAGGGTCCCAGTGGCAAGGTGTGCCCTGAGGTCTTAGCGTCGGTTGAACGAGCAGATGCTCTGGGGCAACTGCAGTTGCCCCGGCTGCAGGTGCATCCACAGGGTGATGTGCATATGTGTCTCTCAACTTCCTACCGCAGTCCTTGATGATTTGAACGACTGCCTCATCTACCTCCTGGATGTGGGGAACATCATTCGCAGTAGATGCATTGACGAGGCAGCCACAGACCGGGTGCACTCTCCTCATTCCCTGGATGATTTGCTGGAAATCTAGTTTTGAGAAATTCAAGATATGGCAAGAGTTCCTTGCTAACATCTGGTCTTTCACAGGTTGCCTCCCTCGCTTGTACAAATCTTGGTCTCCTTGGCTTAATGTGATGCCCATGGATAACTTATGTGCATTAAGTTTGGGACGACCAGGACGTCTTGCATTAACATTCCCCTGTAGAGAATTCAGGGGAGGTTGACTAACTTCTCTGGGTGCAACTTTTGCCCTTGCTGCATTTGGCATGTGGACGTACTGCAGGTTGTTCATATTTTGAGTCATACCTAATTTGTTTTTAAGGATCTGGTTGTTCATCTTGGGATAATGGGGCTGGGTTGTGAATACAGTAGAAGATGTGTTAGTTGTGGATATTGTGGTTGTGAGATAATTCTTGATTTGAGCTACTTCCATCGTGGCCGATTCTCATTATTTATCCAACACCCAGCCTATCCGGAGCTTTTGAAAGAATTGTAAATGGTTTTCAAATTCGGTGGGGAATTTGAATGCTCCAGAATCTTTGCCCTTGGCTGATACACATCGATATGCGGATCGTCTCACAAATAAGATCTTCGCCCGACTCGTTTATGAAACAAATCATAGGCGGTACCACCAGAGGGCGGTATGTTGGGCGCTAAACCTGTTCCATAACTAGTTACTATTCGCTCCGCATAAGTGCCTTAAACATGCTTGCGGTACGCAAACTTCAAAACATCATCGTGGTAGTAACTAGGAGTCCATGCAGAGCCTACAAGATCGACTGAACCGACTCCCACCAAGCCTAACAAATGGTCATTCTGCCGTCGAAAATACTCTTGGCCAGGGGCATATGAGAAGCACCTACCAACTGCACAAGCAAAACTAGACATTGTCCTTGCATCTGTGGTACAATATATATCACTCGCCGATCATAATACAAACACGAATACAAGTTTATTGCACTACTCCAAGGCGCGTGGACACCATGTTTCTGACTGTCAATCTGATCCAGACCACACTGAACTGTAGGGGGTGGAATTTCCGGATCAAGTGGTGCCCGAGTCTGATACTGAAGAAATCACTGACATCACATCCTCACCGGCAGGCGTGCTGTTGGATTATCCCAGTGCTGGGGAGACAATTGGCAAAGTCAATGTATTTGGCCAAGAACTTGGAGACCAGTGCGAGGACCCTTGGGCACCGTTCACCACCACGCACGGTTTCAAACTTGCATCTTGGTTCGTTCTAGGTAAAGTGTCGAAGTCACGCATTAACAAATACTTCTCCAGTGGCCTTGGTAATTCTGCATCCATCGGCTATGTCTTCATTCATACCCTGGAGAACCATCTCCGGTCATGTGATCTACATAGTCCATATCTACAATGGTTCGAAGGAGTAGTTAACGACAGCCGGAGATCTTTTACCCTTCTTCTATTGTAACATACTTGATTGTGTCAGGTATCTCCTTCGGCAGATTGCATACCAAGACGACCTTGTCTATGCGCCACAGCGTGAATGTGAATGCGACGGACAAAGGGTGTATTTGGAAACGCATATGGCACACTCATGGTGGGATGTTCAAGTATAGTGTCCCAACCTTGTACAAAATCGCTGGCTAACTATTTAGGAGACACTTCCACCTGGTGCAACAGCGGTCCCAATCATGGGAATTTCCGATCGGACACATCTTATCAACTTCCCTAGTGACATATAAGCGCGGCCCGTCTATATTATGCCTGGTAATCTTCCTGCGACCCAGTGTAACCGACCGGGATCAATGGCAGTCCTTCTTCTTGCCTTATTGCGCGCTGCACCCAGATTCTCTAGGTCCTCCGCGACAGACTAACTGCGGAGAAAAATCAATACCGCGAGACTACACGGTGTATATGAACTGATATTCGACCCCTTACAAGAGACGGCCCTGGAGGGCATCCCGATTGACTGTGCAGAGAGGGAACATTCGAACGTGCTTCCTGATCTTGTCAGCCTGGATTGTTAACCATGTGGAAAATGTGGTCCAATATGGGCTAAAATCTAATACCTGTCAATGTGAAGTGGCACAGGGGGGAATTAGGAACCGACACCGGCGCAAGGTATCCTGCCCGTGATTATGTGAGATTTTGCGAAAAAAGAAATGGACGTTGGTCGCCAACCTCCAAGTCTGGTGACACTCGAGCTCCATTAGACAGCTCCAGTACTTCTATGGGGGAAATGTTATTCATGAACTTCATCCTGTTTCGGCATCTTATCAGTACAAATGGGATATGCTCCACCCGGTCTATCTGGGATTATTCAAGCACATAATAGACTGGATCAAAGGATTTCTCAAGAAGCACGCATGGGTGCAGGCTTTTGACGACGCTTGGAAGGCTTAACCACCATCCCAAGGATTCTTTGTGCCCAAAAAAGCCTATAGTGAGGTTACATAGTGGCAAGGAAATGGGATGAGAAATCTGGGGCGTTGCATATTGGGAGTTCTCGCCCTGGCACTGCAGCAGCCAGACAGAATACAAGGGTTACCGGTCAAACATGCTCTTGGTTGCGTCAGGGTGCTGGTCGACTTCACTATGATGGCACAAGACTGAAGCTACATAACCAATACTCTTACTTACGTGAAACAATTGTTACGTATAACCAACTCGGAGCTCAGTAGAGTAACGTTAAGCGTTTAATGTTCAATAACGGAGTCGTGTCAGGAAGGCGTGGTGATTTTGTCGCTAAAACTCGTATCGCTAAAACTACTAAGAGTACGAAGTATAGGTAATAACTTGTTATGTTGATAAGATCTCTTCTCCGATTACTGTCTGTCTAATAGCGGGGGAGGAACTCTTATATTTATATCCTGCATGAGTTTCCGCGGCCCGTACATCTGATACCTATACTAACTAAGTTCCTCTGCAACAACTACTAGTCTTTCCTCTATCAATCTTAAGTGCGAGCACTCATAGATGCTGAATAGTTTCTCACCTCTGGTTATTCGACCTAATTTTGCACCGTCTTCCTGAGGGTGTGCGAGACTCCGCTAGTTGGGAGTAAACAATGCCTTTGCTATATACACTTAGTCTGAGTATGCCGCCCCAATGCCAACATACCAGTCGTTCCTCTGTTATTAAGGTGATCAGTCTCAATATCAGACAACGGTAGCAACACAGAGGCATGACTACATTATCTTTACGCAGAGTTGGTAGGGTTAGTGCTCCATCGCTTCTTTGATTTGTCTAGCGAGGAAGGTCTTACAGCTACGTCTCCTTAACTCCCGTCCGTTTTTGCAGACCTATGACTAATTTGTAGTCGGTCAACGTGAAGCATTATTGATTTCTGATTTGGCAGGCATTTCCGCTCACACAGATATTATTTGTAACATATACTGGATTCCAGTTGTATGAGCAGTGCACACTACCCCTCTCATATATCCTGCGAACAGCTTCCGGTCGGACGGACGGCGACGACGTATACGGTGTTATGGGGATGCTGCCAATTCTGCGATTTTTGCTGGTAGCTAGCAACTTCACACCGTACAGCAGGCGACGTCTGGGCCCTATATCGGGGCCAGAGGTGGGTGTTGGAATTGCATATGCCTAACAACAATATCTGCCCCAGTTCCACCAGAGGAAAGATATCTACTTGGAGTTCTGGGTATCAAAACGCACAAGGGCCAAGGATGACAAGCAACGATGGCAGTTGCGCTACCAGCAATCGTAAATGAACCATCTCATTGCTACATCCAAGCGGCGCTGAGTCTGCAAAAATGACCCCGCAGAAGAAAACGAGTAACATATGGACTTAATCCATACCGAGTTCCATTTTAACTTTATTAACATACATCTACCTAGTCACTTCCCGGATCACGTGTGCCAATTTGGGAATATTCCGATATATTCATCAGATGTTAGTGAGCTCGCGCATGAGAATCATATCAAGGACGGATGGCGACATTCAAATTATAATGATGCCGCATGACAGATCATACACAGCTGTGGTCGCCAGCACGCCATTCAAATGAGACTATTGAACATGCATTCCCTATGACGTCGTGGAGTTGACCTCCCTGCCAACGTCTTGCACTATTTGTATAATACCAGTACGATACCAGGATATGGGTAACATTGCCAAGTCCTGAAAAGACGCTGGCAGAAGGTGTCAGACGTGATTGATTTTCGCAAGGTCTCGGGCGTCTCCTCCCAGACTATGTGTGGTGAATTGAATCAATATTGTTGGCAAAACCTGCCGACTCAGGGCTGCCTTCCTCAAGATCCAGTGTTACCTGGATCACTCCCTGTCTAACTACTAACACAACTTGAGTTCCCTGTCCTGGAGTTCACAGATCCTCAGGTTTATGACATCCACCGTGCGCGATGCATTAGTGCTTTGCTGTTCCGGAATCGCGTAAGCCACGAGGATTGGGTTCAGGTACAAGCTCGTAGAGCAGACATGTATAGTGCGCAGAAGGGTAAACTGCGGGAAAGCTCATCGCAGGCTTCAAAATCTGGGACTATAGATCCAGGGGTACTGTACGGCATCTAGCATGTGTTCAGATGATAACCGCAGTCACCTCGGGACCATTATCAGACGTGCAGGGCCTTGCCACTGTGCCGCTGAGGGAAGACGCACCAGAGTTCATGGTAGTCGATATTGGAACCATCTTTGACCTGGTACACCTGATCCCGGAGACAGGCAGGCGCTGCCTCTTCCATAGCCGAATTGATTTAACAAAGTTTAAGGAGATGTATTAAGGGGACGGAGATGAAGGAGTTGGGACTCACCTATGCACGGCGATGAGGATCATAATATCACCGCAATGTTATATTTAGAAACTATTACTTATTGAATTGTAAGAACGGTATGATCTTTATAAATCATATCAAGTATACAGAAGCAATACTAACAGTGTATTGCGGGCACGTTTTAACCGTGGAGGTATTTTGGTATAGAGGAACATTGCTGGAGATTCTTGTCCTTAATTCTCCTAAGCAAGGTGGGCAGAAGCTCCTATACAGACAGGTTTGCATCTTTCACATACACTCCGCATATTCTAAGAAATAACACGGAAAACATAGGAAGAAACATAAGTGCGACCGTGTTTGACCTTGAGAATCTGCCAAGGAAATCCTAAATGATGTGCTTTAATCTACAGTGGTATGAAGGATATAACCATATATCTGAAGAAATAATTGATGGTTAAAAGAGCCAAAAATATGCATAAAGACAGAGAAGCATCCTGAAAACCATAAAGAAAACACAGGTGATAATTCTGATCGTTATCATGAATTATTTAATGAAATATACGTCATATATGTCCTAGCTGTAGTAATGTTCTCAGTGTATAGGTAAAGCCGTAACACTAACCAAGTATGAGAATACGCGATATTATCAAAGTAAAATAAACATATGTAACAAATCAACAATTTCAACTCTTCCCATTATCATCAACTGCCCCACAGTTCCATAAACTGAAGATGTGCCGGTTTTGCTCAGATTTTGTTACAGATGTCGGCAAGATTATCAGACATCGCAACCTTAAGTAAAGTGAACCAACCACGATCGATTTCCTCCCGTATTTTTGGAAGAGTTGATATCGATATGTTTTGTTCACTTATTAAGTTGATGGTTGGTAGCCAGAAACTGTGCGCTGCTATTATAGATATGCAAAGCAATCGGTACTGTTAATCGTATATCATAAAGACTCTTTTGGAACCATTGGATTTGTTGCGCCGCAAGTGACATAGCAACATATTCCTCTTCGGTAGTTGATGTAGCTACCCACCACTGTTTCTTAGATAGTCATGAGATTCAAAACCATTAAATAGAACAATGTATCCGGAAAAGGAACGGCCCGTGTCTAGGCAGGCAGCAAAGTCTGCGTCAACATAGGTATCGAAAGTGTTTGTTGTATTATGCTGGTAGAAGAGTCCAATATCTCTAGTTCCATTTATGTATCGAAGGACATCTTTAGCGGCCTTAAGATGCTGGTTGGTAGAGTAAGAAGAAAATTGAGAGAGAAATAAAATCATCTACGCTAGTTCAAGTCTGGTTCCAGTTGTCAGGTACATAAGTGATCCTATCATTGATCGGTAAATGGATGGGTCCAGTATTGGTAGGTCCAAAACTCTTTCATAAGTTGAATGCTTCTTGGTAAGGATGTAGAAACGAAGCTGGAATTATCCATGCCATATCAGAAGAGCACTGACCTGATGTATTGTTGTTGGGTCAGATGTATCCCATCTGATGTATACGTAATATGTAGGCCAAGCGGGAAGCTAGCTTCCCGTAGATCGGTAATCGTGACTGCCGTTTTCAGGTCTTCTATCAGAGTTATAGCATGGAGGGTATTGACCGAATGGAGGGCTATGTCGTCAACATAAACCAATATGTATATGTCGTGTTTAATATGAACGAACATGCATGGGTCTAGGGCTGATGTCGTAAAGCCTTTGGAGGATAAGAATTTAGCAAAGTGAGTATACTATTCATTTGCGAATTGCTTAAGCCCATAGAGACATCAGTTAAGTTTCTATACTTTATCTTCATCACGGTACCCTAGTAACGGTTGCATGTAAACTTCTTCTTTCAATTCACCATGAAGGAAAGCTGATGTATCATCAAATTGTCGTGGTCGCCATTTGTTTTTGGCGTTTAGCGCGAGGAGAAGCTGAGCAATTCATACCGAACTACTTGCGCAATGGTTTCATCGTAGTGGAAGCCCAGTATTTGTGAAAATTCTTTGGCAACATGTCTTGTACGATACCTTTCCAAGGTTCTGTCTGAATTCCTTTTAGTTCTGAATACCCACTTACTATCTATGAACTTTCTATTTACAGGTTTATTGACAAATGTCGAAGGTTTTATTCTTCTTTAGTGCCTTTTTCTGGTCGTCCATTGCCGAGGTCCATTGATCTTTTAGCCGGCTGTTTACAGCTTCATAATAGGTAGTTGGATCAGCATCCGGTATCTTTGTGACACTTCTACCAAAGCATTGTGGTGGACGTGAGACTCTTCCAGATTTGGTCCTTGTTGTATCAGGATCCATGGGTTCTTCAGCAGGTTTCAGGATTGACGATGGTGGATTTCCACATTTGTCTGGATTATTAGGCGGTAAGGGAGGCTGAACATCGATTGTTGTTTCTGTACATTCTTCTTCTGGTTCTGTTTCCTGAAGCTTATTGAATGATTTCAAGGCTATCGGAAGAGCAGGTAGAAGAATTGTTGCAAAAGTATCTTTTGATGGAATAGATTCTGTGGGGGCAAGCGGTATTATTGTCTTGGTTGTCCAATGGTGTTGTCTGGTTTCCGTAAACTTATGTTGCAATGGTATATTAACTTCATAGATTTTGTTGAAAGAAGTATATCCAACAAGGTATCCTTCAATGGCCCTGGGCAGTAGCTTTGTTCCTGGTTTTCTTGATTCCTCTAGTATATGGACAAAATATTTAGTCCCGTATGGGTGTAGGTGTTTGGTCAACAGCTTTTTGTTGTAGAGAGATTCATAGGGTGTCGAATTTACTACGGATCGGTTTGGGAGTCTGTTCCGGAGATATACTCCTATTGTGACGGCATCTCCCCATAGTCCTAACATGAGGTCTTTCAACATTGATTGAGTAGAGGTAATCATTCTTCTGTTGTATCATTCAGCAACGCCATTAGATTCATGTGAGTAGGGGGTAGTCATGTCACGAACGATTCCATGCTTTAAAAAAGCCATCAGGATCTCATTATTAACATACTCACCACCACCATCAGTTCTCAACAGTTTTATGGTTTTGCTGTCTTAGGTTTGGCGTTCTTTGATGAATTGTATGAATACTTTTACTGTATCGGACTTCGCCTTGATGGGATAAATCCAAGCATAGCGAGTACAGTCATTGATGAACGTAACATAGTACCAAGAACTGCTGTAGATACCAGTTGAGAACTTTCCACTTAAGTCAGGATAAACTCTCTGGAATGGTGTATCACCTGATTCACTAGTTGATTGAGGTTTGCGTTTGGTAGACTTTGAGGTAACGCAGGTTTCGAATTGGCAATCATTTGGAACTTGAGGTATTGTAGCATCGTCAGAGTAGTGCGTGTTTTGGAGGTATTTCAGAGAGGGGTGACCAAGTGCTTTATGCCACTGCTTGCAAGCCATCTTATCCGCCTTTTTCTTTTCCTCTTGCACAACATAATTTTGACCGTCTAACTTTCCCCGTAGAACTTTTGCTCTATTCACTCTAAAAACATACATATCCTTTCCACTACTATATGAAGCAAACCCTTTTCACATAGAAATGATAGCACGCCATGATAACAAATTTCAAAGACTTAATTTAGGAACCCAAAGAACACGCTGAAGGTAGACTGGCATCACAAGGCCATTAGATGTTATAGCCATGATCTTCACAGTTCCAGGCTCTCATGACTCTATTACCGAGTCATCACCTCACCTGACTGTGCCTTTTCCCTGTTCGTAGTTTATAAGAATGTATAAGTTATTTGTCATGTGTGAGCTTACACAGGTATCGATTACCCAATGATGTGGCCGAGGAATCTTTTCCCCTGATAGATGGAAGTTATTTGTACTAACCTGTTCGGTTGTCCCTCCCTGGCCGATTTTAGCTGCGTTAACAGCTTTCATTTCATTCTTTTTAAGGTTGTCAGCCTTGAGTTCGTGACATTTGCTCCAGGTGTGTTATTCACAGGGTGCGGAGAGATAGTTCTTTTGGCAATAGGAACATTCCTTCACAGTGGTAGCACGTAACCTTTGTGGTTGTTGTTCGTTTCCTTTTCCTTTAATATCAGGGGTTTTATATGCTTTATCATCCGTAGTGCTAGCCAAGGCTCTCATGTCCAATAACTTGTTGTAAACATGATCAGAGGTGAGGTCCTTCTAGGTTTGGAGGTTCCCCAAGACATTACTCATCGAGTCTGGAAGGGAACAGAGGAGGAGTGTAGCTTTGGCTTTGCGGGATTTGAACATTGCCTTAAAAATAAACGACACAATGTATCGATCAGTAGCGTTAGATTTAGAGCAACAGTTTAGCATTTGATTCCATAAGGTATCATTGGTGTTGATATGCCCAGCAATGAGCGTCAAGACCTCCTACGGGATATCAAGAACAGTGTTGAGTTGGTCGAAGAAGGAAGAAGTATCCATTCTAGCATATTTGTCTTAGAAGGTCCTCCGTATGGCGGTGGTGTCTTGTGGGTGGCGAGTATAATAACCCATTAGGGATCCATTCTTTTCAAGAAATAGGCCAAAGCCCATTGATAGCGAACGCGAAACTCATCCATTGGTTCAGCATTTATTCACTCTTCATCTTGATCCCTTATCTCCTCCGGTATCAGTTCCACTCCCGTGACTATATCCTAACTGTTGTAGAGTTCAAGAATGTGTTACAAGATTTCGCTCCAGAATTGCTAGTTCTGGGACCAGTAAGCTTCGTGATGGAGTTTAATTTGTAACTCGTTCCCCAAGCATGTTTGTAATTACTGACGCAAGCTCGGGGAGCTGGTGGGAGAGGAGGGAGAGAAGTGTTTGTTGTAGTACCGCAGGACATCGTGGTTCAAGGCAAAGATTTCCTGATAAACAAGAAGAATTCTCGCTCCTGAAATCCACACACCTCTATTTTAAGTAATAGTTTCCACTAGGCAAGTTCATGCTTGTCTTTTGGGTGTACACTGGAAAGTTAGAGAGAACAATTGCACCAAAGTTTGAGCACGAAGTAGGGCGTTGGGGACGCGTAAGCAAGCCTTCCGGAAAGAAGAGGAGATGGAGTGAAACAGCGGTAGAGACTCTTAATGTAGGGGTTTGCCCCGTGAGTGTTGCGCCAAGACTTGGTTTGCCAAGATTGTTTCAAAAAAAGTTTTTGCCAAATGTTTTGTTTCAATGGAATGTTTTATTACGAAGGAATTTTTCGTTTCGTTTCAACCCACAGTTTCATTTCAATCGTCGGGATGTTGCGATTGGTGGGACTAGGTAAATTGTTAAACTTGGAATTTATCTCTTAAAACTTTTGTCGCTATTTAGGTAGAAACGTGTAAGTGTATATCGTTGAGCTATAAATGCGCTGGGCTCAAGAACAATTAAATTGTGTGAACAGTACGATCTTAACAGATTATATAGAGTATACGAAAGCAATACTAAATGTGTATTGCAGGCACGTTTTGAGCCAGGAGGAATTTTGGTATCAAGGAAGATTGCCGCAGATTCTTGTCCTTAATTCTCCTAAGCAAGGTGGGCAGTAGCTCCAATATATATTGGTTTACATCCTCCGCATAAACTCTGTGTATCATAAGAAATAATAGAGAAAACATAGGAAGAAACATAAGTGTGACTGTGTTTGACCCTGGGAATCTGCCAGGGAATTTCCAAATAATATACTTTAATCTAAAGGGGTGTGAGGGATCTAACCATATGTCTGAAGAAATAATTGTAGGTTAAAAGAGCTAAAAATATGCTTAAAGATGGTGAAGTATCCAGAAAACCATAAAGAAAATACATGCGCTAATTCTGATCGTTATCATAAATTATTTAATGACATATACGTCATATATGACCTAGCTGTTGTAATGTTCTCAGTATATAGGTGAAGCCGTAACATTAACCTAGTATGAGAATACGTGATATTATCAAAGTAAAATAAACATAAGGAATTAAAAAAAAAAATTTCAACATTACTTATGCAAGCGGCCAGATTGAAATCTGGACATAGCCCTATTCCGGGCAGTAGTCTTCTGATTTCAATCTGGCTGCTTGCGTAGCAGGTATATTACAAGAGATAAAAAATTGTGGTCATGAACTTCGGAACCCAGTATTCAGGTCACCGTCAGGAGAGACTGGAGAAACCAGGCCGTCTAAAAACGTAAATTTAATAAAATCCTGAGTACAACAGTGAGATACCCGGTACATAGGAGAATCCCGGCCAAGCGCCAGCAAATGTTGCCATAGTGCGATGTTTCACTACTACCCCATTAACCGTTACGGCATGTAATGCGTAAGGGGGTCTCAAACAGGGCATAACATTGGACTGCGAGGTTGCTACGCCCGTAGGATCTCTTGAGAGAGGCAGGGTGATATCGAGTCAAGGCGCCGGCAAGGAACTAGTTGAAGCAGCAGATGTCGGAACAGGAAAGCGACGTGAAAGATAACTCAGGTGTTAACCGAACATTGGTATGACAGGACGTCGCGTCTGGACGCAATAGAGTCTGTTTAGGCAACCATTTATCGCTCAGATGCGAGCGGAATTGGTAACCGACACCAGGGCGTCCTGAGTGCAGGGGGCGTAAAAACGCCATCCCAGACGTCCGGGCATAACTGCTACGCACCAGACGGATAGTATTTTTTTGCTGATGATCTTGGTGAGCAGATAAGCCTACTGAATCAAAAACAAGTAAAACACACCACGTTGACCAACTACAAAATGTCATAGGTCCGCAAGAACGGACGGGAGTTGAGGATATGTAGTTGCATGCTCCTCTTGCTAGCCAAATCAAAGTAGCGATGGAGCACTCAGCTTACGAACTCTGTGTGAAGACAATGCAGTCATGACTCCTTGTTGTTACCATCGTCTGATATTGGGACTGATTACCACAATAACTAAAAAACGACTGGCATGTTCACATTTGGGCGGCAAATTCAGCCCTAGTTCCTATGGCAAAGGCATCGTTAACTTCTAACCGGCAGAGTCTTGCACACCCTCGGGAAGACAGAGTGATAATTACCAAATGACCAGCAGCGGGGAAGTATTTGGGGTCCACGTGTGTTCACACTCCCGCTTGATAAGCTGAAAGAGTGGTAGATGTTACGGAGGTACTTAGGTATTATAGGTATTACATCCGCAAAAGATACCCTGCATCAGGTGCGTCGCCAATGTGCCCGGATGTCGGCTATGTCGCTCCTGCACCCCCTGCACCCTGGATGCCCTGGCACCAGATGCAAGGTCCACTTCCATCTGCACGATCCACTGTTGCCTTAAAAATCTGCATTCCGTTGCGGCGTGACCTTGCCTCAGATCCAAGTCAGTTCAATACCCGCGTTATCCTCAGTTCTTCCTGATTCTCTGCCGCCTCGGAGCCCCTAAATAGTCCCACCAGGCTGAACTCTTGGCACTCTACTGTTCACTTGCATGGAGTCTTAGGTGAAAACCAGCGCTTCCTATCTCATTCCCTCCATCACAACACTCTTAAGACCAGTGCTTACAGAACTCGATAGCAGATTACTCCACAAGCACTAAACCGATTTCAATTCTGTTTACGGGAGAGGATTGGGCTTGACGTCAGCTACACGCCGGTATAAAGAACGTCTCCATAGCATCATAATCCCTGAAATCGGTAACCTTGGTGGAGTGTACTTTAGGCTGGCGCTTCTCGAGACCCAATAGCTGATTACTCCACGCCCGCATGATGGATTTCGATTCTGTTTGCGGGAGACGGTTGGGCTGGACGTCGGCTACACGCCGGTCCTAAGATCTTCTCCATAGCTCCAAAACCCAGGAAATCGCTGACCTTGGTGGAGTGTACTGTAGGCTGGCGCTTTTCCAAACTCGATAGCAGAATACTCCACAACCACGGGCCAGGTTTCGATTCTGTTTACGGGAGGTGATTGGGCTTGACACCAGCTACACGCTGGTATAAATAACGTCTCCATAGCACCAAAACTCTGGAAATCGCTAATCTTTGTAGCAGTGGTCTCCCTTGACCTTAGTGCGTTTCTCAACTCGATAGCAGGTTACTCCACAACCACCGGACGGATTTTGATTCTGTTTCAGGGAGGTGATTTGGCTGGACGCCAGCTACACGCCGGTATAGAGAACGTCTCCATAGCACCAAAAGCCAGGAAATCGCTAACCTTTGTGTCAGTGGTTTCTCCTTATCTTAGCGCGTTTCTGACCTCAATAGCAGATTACCCCACAACCACTGGACGGATTTTGATTCTGTTTTAAGGAGGTGATTGGGTTGAACACCGGCTACACGCCGGTATAAAGAACGTCTCCATAGCACCAAAACTCGCAAATACGCAATCTGTATTGGAGTAGCTATATGGAGGGTCACAGTTACCAGGAGTGAAGCCTAAGGGGGGGGTCTTATGTGAATAAGAAGCTGTGTATATAGAGTAGAATAAATAATTATACCTGATTTTGAAAAGATTTTGTTTATAATACCTGAAACATGACTGTGACCTGGGTCCAGAAAATATTTACAGGGTAAACAGGTACTCCGGATGGTATCGTGATTATATTCTTAGTATTGAGTATAGCGTCCAGATACTAGGTGTTACGCCCAGTGCATCCTGAGTGCACTCTGAGATTGAGATGGTATGCCCGTTGAACACATATGCCAATGCAAAGTCAGGTTGCGTCCTTATTCACGATTTGTGTTCTGAGTGCCCTGTGCGCCAGATGCACGGGGCACAGCGGGCACGTCCATTAATTTTTGCTGATGTAGATGTACCGGCCACGGAAACTCATTCGGGATATAAATATCAAAGTTCCTGTCCAGATATTAGACAAGACAACAACTGAGAAGAGATCTGATCAATATAACAAGTTATTATCCACACTTTATACTCTTAGTAGTTTCAGCGAATGGAGTATTAGCAATTATTATTACAATGCATTCCTAACATTACTCCATTATCAAACAACTTAATCCTTAACTATACTCTACTGAGCTCTGAGTTTGTTACCCATAACAACTTACAACTTCCGAAATTGATTTTCTTTTATTTTGATGAGGTTGCTTAGTCAGCCTGTCATGAACACTTTTGCCAAGCGAATATATATTTAGTAGTGTGAGTTCTTATCCTCATTCATAGAAATTACTCACAATTACAGAACCTACCAAGGAGCCGAAAAACTTTATCAAAATACATATAAAATTGGACAATTTGACTCCATGATATTTACTTCTGTGACTGACCGGTGGATTTAATAATTTATAACTAGCTTCAATAGCATAATTAAAGTACATACGAATAATAGCCGGTTCCCCTCCTATTTCGCGTTGCTCATAGTCGGGAAAAGCAAGGGAAACGCAAAAGCAAGTGAAACACAATGCAACACAACGGAAAAGCAAGTGTAATGCAACACAAAAGCAAGTGCAACACAATATAACACAATAACTTTTTTTAAATTTTTTATTAAATTAATGTACATAATACAAGTTATAAAACATATATCTATATCTCCAGATGAGTTTATCTAGCCTCAATTCAAGCGTATAAAATCAGCATTTCTGGTAATAGAGTTATCTGAAATACATGAAGAATCAGAATCTGATTCACAAGCAAGATCGTTATCATCACTCTCTGTGATACCAGCTCTTCCATCATTTGCCATTTGTATCCTACATCCCTCATCAACTGGTTTTCTTTGCGTATATATTTCAACATCTATTTGTTGATTATCATCCTGTAATTGTGGATCAATTACATTGCTAGTATTCATAGCACCTGGATCAAGTAACAATAAAGCTTGTAAGAGGTCAGGAGGTGCTAGAAGTGACTCAAGATCTGCCGCTGTCGGATTCTTTTCTGGATCCGGAATTGCAATCAATAGCTTTGGCGGAATAGTTCCACCTTGAGTTTGAAGATTGTAGATTTGCTGCTTCCTTTCCCTTTCAGCCTTTCGAGCATTGATTCCAAGATGATTTAGTGCCATTTTAACCTTATTGACCGCTACTTGAATACTCTTTTGGGCTCTCTTGATTGCAGCGGACCTCGCCTTCACCTCTTTCTCATGTTGCTTGAATCATGCTTCCACAACTGTAAGAGGTCCTCCTTTCTGAATCACACGTCTTGACTTCGCTTTGCGTTTTTCTGCCTCATTGATTCTAGTTTGAACATTGCGGTATGTATCTTCCTGAAGTTGTGCTTTGGCCAGATATACTTCAGTTCCTTTCGCCCAATGTTGAAAATGCTCTTTACTAGTCAGACTGAAGATTTTAGCTTGATCAATGCACTCTGCTATTCCCTGCTGACACTGAGCATAAGTGCTAGGAGTCTTAGGAACCTCTATATCCTCATATTCTTCAAGTGGAACCATATTCTGACTGGAGGCGGCTTCAGGATTGCTCATAGCTGTTGCTGACAGTCTCAGATAGCCTTTTGCCTTGTTGTTGTAATAGCGCATTTTCTTCAATGCACTTTTGAAAGAAACAGGAAACATCCCGGAATTCTTAAAAGCATTTTTGGTTGTATATGGTTGAAAAATCTTCTTCCGAATTGAATCCAAGTCACGAAAAAAGGAGGAAATTGTATATTCAATTTCGAGAGAGTGGAGCGCATTATTGATAGTCTTGGAATGATAATGCTTCCAAGGACGAAAGACACCAACATCAAGAGGTTGAAGAACGTGGGTCATATGGGATGGAAATTCAAATGGTACAATGTGATTTTCGTGACATTTAATTATAAAGTCCTCCTGGCGGTGAGAATTATGGCCGTCGAGGAGTAGCAGACGCCAATGTTTATCTGGCCCTGCGCCTACATGCTTAATAAAGTGATTTAACCATGCAAGTGCTATATTCTGATTGGTATATCCAGTCGGTGATACAGTAATTACTTCCGCACCGGTTAGGTTCTCGTGTATTCAATTTTCCATAATCTTCTCTCCTGGATAGATAATGATTGGAGGTGGGGGCGGACGTCCATCAGCGCATATTGCTTCAATAATCGTAACGGACTGACGGTTCTCGGGGCTTGAAGTATACAACTCCTTAACTTCCATGGGAACAATCGCAACTTCCCCAGCCGGACATCCAATTCTGACACCTGATTCATCCATGTTGTATATGTACTTGGCCTTATCAATGTTATACTTTGACAGTGCATTCTGATAGTTGACAAAAAAACATTTTCAAGTCCTCTTCTGTGTGTGTCATGATTCGAGCTCTCGCCATAGGCTTTGTTTTAATTGTGTGGAGACTTGGATTTTTCTTCAACCATTGTTGAAACCAAACTTGAGATGGAGGGTCCAGCTGTTCTGCTTGGCGAAGATGACTGATTGCTGCAAAAATAATCGCTGGAGTTGCTGCGATTCCCATCTCCCACTGCTCATGACAAAACAGATAAACTGCTTGTTCCTGTGCCTTCGTCAGGATAATATTGTTACCACCATGACGATTTATAGTTCCTCGTGCGTTGAGTACTTGTTTCTTCTGACGCCGCTGGCGTGTTCGAATTGTGGCAGCGTTCACATTGAACATTTTCGCCGCTGTACTTGCTGTTTCTGTAGGTTCCTCTTCCAGCCATTTCAAGTCTCTATCCAGTCCTTGCTTGACTTCTAGCTTTTTACTGATATCTGTCATCGTAATTGCTGATTTGGTATTACTGATTTGGTATTGCTGGTTTGTGAATGCTGGTTTGGTCCTGCTAATTGATTATGATGGTTAAATAGAAATTCACTGGTATGAAAGAGGATTTAAATACTTTATTTTGAACTAATATTATTTACATTAAGCTCAATAACAAATAAACTGAAAAAATAACCATTGACCTGCATTCTATTGTATTACACTTGCTTTTATATTGTGTTGCACTTGCTTTTGCGTTGCATTACACTTGCTTTTCCGTTGTGTTGCGTTGCGTTTCACTTGCTTTTGCATTTCACTTGCTTTTCCCGACTATGAGTAACGCGAAATAGGAGGGGAACCGGCTATTAGTATTAGCCACAGTGGCAAGCATGATAAATTCTATTCTTCCAATAAAATTACCAGTTGAAAGATATATTTATTTTATTAAGACAAATTGTACAAGGAATAAGGGTCTAAGACAAGCACAACTTTCACGACAGCTTTACAGCACTATAGAAGCCAGGATTAATGACTATTAAATTTATTCAAAACCAATATTCAACTATAATAGCATATTTGACAAGAATTGTAGTTAAATAAAATAATCCATTTCCATCAGAATCAGATAAACTAACAACTTGGAATACAGTAGACTACACAGAGTCATTATTGATAATATATGAGTACAAACATGCAAGGTTACAGTACGGTAATTGAACTTTCTATGACAATTTTAATATATGTTGAAAGTTTATATTGAGTTTCAAACTCTAGATTAGAAATAATGGATGTAACATGTACAAGATACTGCTCAACCTATAACACTCTATCCCTACTCTCTGGATATCTGGAAACCTAATTGCAAAGTACTGAATCTATTGATCTACTGTATAAGTAGATATCATGTAGTTAAATGTCTCGATTTTGTATGTATTTTAATTGAATTTTTTACCTCTTTTATTGTTCCTATATTTTCAAAGAAATAAAACAACACCAGGTGAGAACTCATGCTACTAAATATGGATGACCTACAGAAGTATTGAAACGAGGTACAAGGTACTTAGTATATGGCTTTTACTTCTAACTGTAATGAAATGGGAAAGGGTAGGTACTTCAGTAGAGGCATTTTTAAAAATGTGATACTAATACAATAACTTAAAATCTGATAATAATAATTACATATTATGATTCTCCATATCCAAAAGTCCCTGCCCACACCTTTGCAAAGTTGTATCTATAATATTGGTTGTAATAATAGAGTAGAATTTCCTTTTTCCACTGGTTGCCACTGGTGAGCCGCATCCCGGTGAAGAGCCGCTTCCCCGTAAAGCACGTTATGATTGCCTTGTAGCCCAGGGGTTACTTGGGTCTTGAATTCGGTGTCTCTGCTTTCCAAACCACCAGTACTCCATTTTCGTATTTCCATTCTTCCTGGTCCACTATCGGAACCGATCTTATTATTTAGAGGAGCAAATGATGTCAGATAGGAATTGAAGAAATTTCTCTAATCGCTAACCCACTGATGTGCTCGGCCAAATATGAGAGAAAATTGATTGTTATGGTCCCGCAGCGTACTTTGTTGTACACTGAACTACAGAAACTCACGTTTGGAGCTCTGTGCCCACTATCCTCCGCGATGTTTTACACTAGTGATGCAATCATTTTTTTGAGGAAGTGCCTTGCGATGGCAGATTGAACGTCACAACCTGAAATGAGCAATAGTAGGGGAACGACTATCATAACACGATGGTTTTTCTGGACATGAACGGTCTACATATGCCCCTTCGCACTGCGGTCTATTTAAGGTTGACTCAGCTTCCACCCACCAGTCCCACCACGAGTGAATTTTTACAATATCATTGTTCGACAGCAAAAATATATGGCGCGCAATGCGAAGTTTCTTAAGGCCTGGTTTCGATTTCAGGCGGTTTTTCGCCAGTATATTCGCTTTTTAATATAAGCGTAGCCTGTGGGATATCTATTGAATCTGGTTCGCAATCGCTCTCGATCTACTGGGTATGAGCCTCCCATGCATGGGGTAAGAAACATTGCTACATTGGGATACCGGTACTTGACTTAGCGTAGCCCTTACTCTTTTGAGCATGGCTTTAATCTGAGCTATCGGCATGCTATCATTGGGCGCCGGCACTTCTGTCTTCTGTAATAACGTCGGTCGCGCAATCACCAAGTACCATCGAAGAGACCAGGCTCTGGGTTGCACAACGAAGCCTACTCCTTCTCACCTTCTAGCAGTGTTCCCAGCCGTCCAGTCCCAGTCTGTCCGTCATCGGGTAAGAACCAAGCTTCACAATTGGGCCCTGGCTGAGATCGGGTCGGGCTGGGCGGGGCCGCCCAGGTGGCGGGCCTGGGTAGCCCAAATTGCCCGAACAAAATCCCGAAGACATTGTCACTTAAGTTTACTTTAGCATACCAGCTGCGCCTGCTGGACACCAATGAATATTCTCAGGGACCAAATGAATGACTAGATTCCTAAAATCCCCTTTATTCAAATACTATTCAAACACTTCGACGTCTCCGGAGTTGGTACTCAAAGGGAGTGGGAGAATCTCGAGAAGCGTTCATAAAACCCATCTCCAAGAAGAATCGCTCCACTTAAGTTGTTTTCTACATATTTCTTGTCTCGCTTCACCCGGGTCGCTTGCTTCCATACGACCGTCGCCTCGTAAACGCTTTCCAATTACTAGAGTTGGAGTGATCAAGCCTTCCAATGGGCTAACCCGGGTCAAAAAAGGGCAAACCCGAGCCAGCCCAAGCCCAACGGATGTTGAGCCAGGCCAACCCAGCCCAAGAAAGGAAAGCCCGAGTTAACCCAATGAACCCAGTGGGCTGGAGCAAAAAAGAAAAGGAATTAAATATATAATAGCATTCGTATACAATTAGTATTAGATATTAGAAAACAGAATGGACAATAGGAAATGCAGAATTAAGGTCAGTTGAGTAGATGGTAAAAAGAATTGTCCTTGTGTGCTCTCGTCAAAGCTGCTCGATTTCCCATCTTTGAAACGCTCAGAATCCCCGAGAGCTAATCAGGTTTCCACCTAGCTTTTCACTATTGGTATGCGCTCTCAATTGAAACATGGTTCTGCTTGGACCTTTCACCTAAACGCAAATGGTCGCGGTCACAGTCTTCATGAATTCCATGTGCTCAGATTCCAGTTTCCGTAGCGATCATGACTTGAAGTATAGTATCATGAAAATTAGGAATGGGGGGCGGGATATTCGCTGGGTTCGCCGGGTAACCTGGGTTCGGCACCTCCGAACCCGACCCAGCCCGGGCTTGCGCTAGGGTGAGCCCAACCCAACCTCCTCAGCCCGGCCCAATGAAGTGCCCGGGCTAACCCACCGAACCCGCAACCCAATGGAAGGCTTGGGAGTGATCGACTTCTTTACATTGAATCGGACCAATCCCTGCACTCGAATAGTTTAGGGCTTTCCGGGTGGCCCGGGCATTGATTGGGTCGGGCCGGGTTCGGGTCCGGCCAGCCATCGCCTAGGCCGGGTTTGGGCCGGGCTTGGGAATTGGCGGTCCGTGCCGGCCTATTGCGAGGCTTGGTGGGAACTGGATGGAATACGGCTCATAGTCCGTCTCTTTAGGGATGGTTATACAGACTATGTCCGGTGGGCGAGGGCTGTACGGACCGTAGAGGACTGTAGGGGACTGTAGTTGTCGCGCTTGGACCTCCAGCACTAGCCCAGCTAAATCATATACTTCCAAACTAATCAATTTTATATCATGAGTCATCACTCGGCTGCTCCATGGCCGTTTCCCACATTACCGACAGTCCCCTGCTGTCTGGACTAATGTGTCTCATCCTGTAGAGCCCGCGGTCTTACCCAAAGGCGGCCGCCCCGGACAGACTACAGATAACCGCCCTGCCTGGTTCGGAGCTCTTAGCCGCCCTCGGATGACTGAATACACTGCCTTCTAGCGACTTCTCCAATCAACCCCGGGTTAGGCTAACCGGTGCCTCGCGTCCAGAAGCACACCAAGAAGCAAAGAACCCAAAAGGCAATAAAATAGAACGCCTCGAGCTGCTAGCAAAACGCATAAATTCTTCCAGCCTATTCAACAAGATCATCCCTGGGGCTTCAGACGAGCAGTCAAAGGTTCCAGCATCGGTATCTTCATTGGAGCGCGAGTATGTCGTTACGATATTAGAACTCAGCGAGTAGAAATAATGGGAGGTTGGGTGCTTCAAATCAAGGAATACTGGAATTGAGGAACTACAAAAGAAAGAAAGTAGGAACAGTTGGTCAGATGAGAGGAAATGATAATATTATAAGCGAAATTAGTTAATGAAATTAAAGGAAACGAGAAATGCGTTCAGGGAACCAAATAGGATTCTGCGCAGATCCAAAAAATAATTAATATTCCATCCCCGTAGAGGATGGCCGACCTGCGCTTCCAGCACCACCACCGCTGCCCCATTTCCTCCCACCCCCGGACCCTCCCCCGCTTCCTCCTTTGTCGTGAGAAAACCCGCAGCCATCACCATTTTTGCACCCTCCCCTGTGAAAAAAGAAGAAGCAAGGAGCCTTCTCCGTTATTTTTCCCTATATCAATAATAATAAATTAGCTCAACAACTTCCCTCCAAAGAAAATGAGGCATTAAAGAAACAAAAGAATTCCCGCCAAATAAAGAAAGAAATGCTACAAAATCTAGAATCCTAGCTAGACTTATGTACCAGGCAGGCAGGGTATAGTGTGCTAAGATACACGCCAGTTGAAGCCAGACTCTTCCCTTCCTTCCTTTTTTAAACAATAAATGATTTGAGTATGTGTATGTGCCGCGTAATTCAGGGGATTATGGAAGTATGTGGAAGTATCCACGGAGTCTCTTTACCTTCTTGTATTGACCACCGCTCCGTCCTCCACGAGCAGATTCGTTCCCGTTATTCCTGTTATTCCAGGAACCCCTGTGACGTTCAATCTCTAATCTTCTCTCGCCCCAACCAGTTGCCTCCCCCAACGCCCTACCAACACCTTGGCCTCCTCCACCCTCCTTTTCCCAGTCGCCCATGGGCAGGAAGCGTCCAAACTCGCTAGCTCCACCACCAGTAGCCCAAGAGAATTGGTTGGGGTTATTGGGGGTGCTCCCATATGATTGGTGAAATTGCGGTTCGTATCCTGGCCATGGTTGCTGGTTGGAGGTGTAGTATGTATATGGGATAGCTTGGTCAAAAGAGGAGGCTGTTGCGTTAGATGTCATATGTGGCAGAACACTAGTCAGAGCAGCGGAGGCATCTCCTTGGGCAACAGAGACTGGCTGCATCAGAGTCTGTGGCGAAAAGACCCCAGCCTGTTGTACTTGGTCAAAATTAGGCCCGAGTTCCATAGGTCTGGAGCCAAGGTCTGGTCGTTGGGCTGGCGCAGTGGCAGCTTCCACAAATTGCTGAGTTACAGGTTGGGTGGATGGCACAGCAGGTGGTGCCGGGAGTTGTTGGTTTTGGGTAATTGCCGGAAATCGGGCTAGAATTGTATTGGTGAGAGCTTGAGTTTGGCTCAGTACTAGCTGTTCAAAATCGTGAATAGCAGAGAGCATTGATGAGACGTCAGCGGCGGTGGCAGGCTGTGAGCTCATATTAACAGAGTCAAATGCTGTCTGGAAGCAGACAGGGGACTTTTAAAAAGAATCAGTATGGGATAGATGCACAGCTTGATAAAATTTCAGAAAATATGCGTACCTTGAGATGATCCGGCAATGAAATAGTAGTTGGTTGCTGATTGAATTCCTGCCAACCGTTATCGTTGGAGCTGGGTTCCCGAGGGGAAAATGGGATGTCGACTTGAGAGGTATAAAGAGCCGGTAAAGTTTGAAGTTCACGTTTCGACTGGACTTTAGCTTCCTCACTAGTAATTTCCTTCTTCCCTCCACGATTAATAGCATTCTCTTGCGCGGTGGAAACTTGATTGAGGCTGTCAAAGCAGATAGCTGGGTGATGTTAGCGATAAAAATGAAACCCTTCCCCGGATGTAATTTGGTAACTCACGTAAAGGCTGATACCAATCAACCATATCCTCCCCTTCTTTCAAGCTTTGGTTTTTGTTGGCAGCCGATGCGACCACACCCTCTCCAACACCAAGATTCCTGGCACCCCCATATCCACGGCTTCTGCGCCCGCTACTGCCCCCACCGTATTCTCTCTCTAACTCAACCCACCCGATAGTCTTGACCTCAACAAGGTCCTCGCCGGGCTTCCACCGGACTGTCTTCTTCTTTCTAGCCTTGTTACTGGAGCCATGGTGGTCTTCATCAGCCCTACGTTTCTTTGTATCGGAGCCAGATCTCACTTCGCCAGTACCCTCCTTTTTCTGTCGCACAACCTGGTCGAAAATCCTCTGGAATGGACTTATGGTGGATCCACGGCCCATGGTGGATTCCATCTGAACATCCCTATTAGGTCGCGTTAATGTTAATAATTTCACATTTTAATCAGAAATAGAATCCCGGCTACGTGCCGCAACCAACAGGGAGGGTATCAACAAACCTTGTTGGAGCATTGACAATGGCTGAGTTATTGCCATGGAAGGATTTAAAAAAGGAAGAAGTAGAGGCTTTCGGATTGACAAGTACAGCAGAATTATTTGCGCTAGTAGACGATATAGTCCTTGTAGTCAATTTCTTCCTGGGGGTCGGTGTCACTGCGCGTCCCGGGGTATCGGCAGGTACGCTCTGCTTTGGATTTGGGAAACTCAACAAAGCGGAGATTTCTCCGTCATCCAAATTAATCTTCTTGGTGGCACATTGACCAACCTTGACATCACCCTCCCTCTTGCGCTTGATCTCAACATCAACAATATCACTGGCCCCACTCTCAGCCGCCGTCCTAATCCCCAAAGACTTATCTTTACCATTAGTCCGGTCGAATAGAGGAGAGGAGGCTGTTAATGATGTTGTTTCCTTTGGCTTTTCTTTGTCTTTCTCTCTCCTCTCCCTCTTAGCAGAGTATGATCTAGCACTCTTCATAATTGCCTTGCACATATCTCTGATTCTTTGATCCTCCGACCTTGACTCAATATTTTCCAGAACCTTGCTCCACGATGACTGTTCGAGATCTTGCTCAGATAAAAAGAACCTGCGCACCAGCTTGACGCATGTCAGATGTGTTGAAATGCACAGGCTCACCATGTGGGTGAGAGAAACGGAAAACTTACCTGTAGTATAATAAAGACCGTAGGACTCTTTCTATCAGTATCCCACAAGTTTTCCATCCACTTTTGCAATCTCATTGAGAATTGCAAGTGGCGTCCCAAAACCCTCAAGAATTTAATACCGTTACTACCGCCGCCGCGCTTTACAATTGTGCGTAAAGCCACCTCAACCAGTTGGGATTGTTCCGACTGTATCCCGACGATCACAGCCCAAACCTGTCTAGCCACTTCACAGAGATCTTTGACATCACAGCCTTGATCAAATTCCAATGCATATTCGATCTGATACCTAACCTTCTCGACAGGGTCCTCAAGGACCCCAGGTCTAGGTTGTCCGACGGTTTTGACATTTTGAACTTTCGCAGCGCTTGAAGCACTGGCTACCTCCTGGTTCTGTTTTTGTGGGCCTACCGGCACTGTAGGCTCACTTCCGAAATCGACACCTGATACCATATCTGGAAGGAAGTTAGAGCGCCGATGATCCGGGGGCTAGCTGTTGCGAGGTGGGCGGATACCTGGGTACTGTTTTCCAGAGCAAAATAAAAGTTCTCAGAGTCAAGGTCGATATCTGTGGGGAGGAAAATAGAAGAAACAGGAAACAGTGGTTTCATCGCCCCTTTTATAAAGGGAAGGTTCGCTGTGTGCCGCACCGCTCTAGGGCTGAGGTACTTTGAAGACAGTCCTGTAATAATGTTATTATCATAGAATAGAGGCGGAGGGTTCCACTCCCCGGCCACACTGTGGGCCACAGTCCCGAGCCAGTATGATACCCTGAATCACCCACAACAACCCAATCCGGCAATTCTATCACCTGACACTTCTCTAACCTTCTGATTTCCTACACAAATTGATCAATCATATACTTATCTCTCGGCCCGAGTTGGAACTTCACAAACGGCTGGATCCCAGTCAATGTTCCCAGCCGTCCAGTCAGCCAATTTTCGGGGGAGAACAGGACTGACTACCCCCATATAGGTGAGAGCCGAGCAAACTTTAGGGGACTGTAGCCCTAGGGCTTTGACCCCCAGTACTAGCTAAGCTAGAATCACACACTTCCAAACAAATTTTGTGCATCATAAGACATCACTCGGTAGTGCACTGCCGTCCTCCACCGTCCCCTGCAGTCCCCAGTCATCCCCGGCGGCCGCCGCTTACCATTCTTGGCCATTCAAAACCGCCCCTACCCATCCCCTCTATTCCCCCGTTGTGCGCATTTTGTCAAATTGAGTGGCAAGCAGGGGCCTGCCAAATAACCATTTATTATAATTATCATAGTCATATTTGTTAGTTTCCTCTACTCTATAAATCGTTTTCGACAAGATAAGATTTAATCAAGAACAGAAAAGAAAAGCAAAGTCAGGCGTCACACTTGCCCGACTATGAGCAAAGCGAAGCAGGAAGAGAAACGGCTACTGAATTATATCATAAAAGAAATGTACTTTATTAAGTTTTTGTATTATCACCTATACAAATGTAGTGTGATTTTTCATATTAAGAACATTACCGTATTGTCTCTCGAGGAGAACATAATCACCACACCATATGGTATGATACTACATAAGGAGTCTGTCCTCCATCTTTCTCTTTCACTAGAAATATCTATTCTCCAAGACACCAATTTCTAATTTTTGCTTTTTTCCCTTCACCTCCACCTCGTTATATCATACATTCTTGATATCTTCAGCTCTACTCTATCCCCAAGAAAATACCCCACTACTCATATCTCCCGCCCACCTCATACCCCAGAAGTCACCACCGATCCATACCCCCTTTTATTTATTACTTTTTTTCCGTGCTTTTCCTTTCCTACGCCGGCAACGTTCTTATGTTCCTCTTGTGGCCGGCTGACTCCCCCATTCCTGTTTCCTTAATTTTTGACCTGGTGGAACTCATTGTGACATATATTTACCCCCCCAGGTCCTGCTATCAATTATCTATCTCCCAGATGATCTTTTCGAAGGTTTCCCCGCACTACGGGAGGATAAGATTTCTGTTGCCCCTGCATCCATTTCCGTGCCCGTTCCTACATGCCCCATTATTTTGTTGCGTGCATGATTTCCCTTTGTTGTGTTGGAGAATTTGTACGGCGTTGACACTCCATCCCCTAGCGAGAAGCTACAATCCACCGATGTTCCCCCGGCTTCGTAGCCAGTCTCCTCCCATTCTTTCCGTGTTGTTTCCCGCTCTGCTCCTAGCTGTGTTGGCAAGATCAGGTTGACTTGTTTTCCGGCTTTGGAGAAGTAGTTGTTTTGCTTTGCTTTTATCCATCGTACCTTGCCTTCCGCTATATTGTTCTTCCCCGATTGGTAATTATATTCTGTTCTAACAGGTTGTAAACCTGGCTTACTGACGCGGGTGCTATTTAGGTACCCCAGCTAGGATTATCACCTCGACGTAGTGCTGCGGCTGGAAGACTAAAATAACTCATCGCTAGCGAGTCACATCGGAGGAGTGCCTCCAAAACACCCTCGAATGAGATCCCACGATGATGGAAAAAGGGCAGTAGACACGAATAGGTTAGTTCCCCCTTTACCCCACCGTCAAATGATTTAACGGGTTAAGCAAGCTACGGCTAACGGCAATAGTGCAATTCCACTATTCATTTGAAATATTTTCCGCACCACGGCCTCTCACTCGCCCGATCACCGTCTTGATTCCTTCGTGACTGGGATTACATAGTTGGAATATACTTTACCGCTGGGATATCCTAGCGGCAGATCGACCTAATTGGCTAACGAAATACCGGTACCCCGCCGACCGAGTAGGCTCCCCAAAAATCAAGACGGAACACCACTCATCTACGATGTATGTGATATCTCATAGGCTCGCATAGAAGGAGAAAATCAAGGCCCGGGTCCGGACGTGAAAAAGGAGAAATTCGGCACATTGCTACAGTACCAAGAAAGAATAACTACTACTATTCACAATTCTCTCTATTTATTGTTGAAATAGATTGGGATTCCCAGATTTCTAACGTCTTCTCGTGGGGTGACAAATTCACTTCCACGTCTAATTCACTTGCAGCCCGCCCATCAAACCATTCTAAACCGCCTGAACAATCGTGAACTTCCCCTTGCCCACCCTCAACAGCAAAACCTCCCCATCCACTAACCACCCCTCCTCCACCGTCGCCATCCCATTTGAAATTTTTTCGCTTTTCAATCCAACGTACATCCCACCACCTCTGATAATATTCTCTGCAGCACTCCTCGTCTTAACAGCTCCCACCCGTCTGGCAAGTTTTGCGATCGTCTCACCGATTACCTCTGCTCTGGGTATCTTGATGACTCGATCGCCCCATACCGCGATTATTTGTGTCGCGGAAAATGCTGCTTCCCTGCCTACCGGGAAGAGCAACTTTGTTACGAATTCCGCTTCCGAGGCTTTCCCTATGCCATGGATAAGCGTGGCCACCTCTTTCGCTAAGAGGTTTCTGGCGGTTCGGGACTCAGGGTTTGCAGCGTGAGCGCTCATGACCGTGGCGATTTCGGAGAGAGGAAGCAGGGTGAACATTTGAAGGTATTTTTGTATGTGCACATCAGGGAGGGTCACGAAGAACTTGGGTTTGTTAGTTTAGGACTTTCTTTTACCCCTAGATTGGAATGGATGTACCTGGTAGAGCTCGAAGGGTGTAGTTAAATTCTCGTCGAGCCAGATGGCATTGCCGGCGGATTTGCCAATTTTCTCGCCAGACTCGGTGGTTAGGAGGGGAACGGTTAGGCCGTAGGCTTCGGCGGGAGCGGAAGCGGCTTGGCCGTTAGAACTGTGTTGGTATCTAGATATTAAGTCGATCCCTGCCGTGATGTTTCCGAATTGGTCACTACCTCCTATCTGGCCTATCGTGAGCATTCTTCAAAACATCCCGAGGGGTTGATATACTTGTAAACGGCAGTTGGCGGTTCGGTATAAGTGCCAAAAGTCATAGGACTGCAGCAATTGGTATGTGAACTCGGCAAAGTTGATTCCGGTCCCAGAGTTCATTCTACCCTTGACGCTTCATGTTGAGATCCTTAGTAACATCGAGCAAGGCATGGGTGGGTATTGATCCAACCTGTCTCGAGCAAGCATACTACCGACTCGAATATGCCGACCCACTGTAGCGAGAAATTCTACTAATCCCAGTCCATCTAACCACTCTGCATTGGTTTTCAACTCCCTCTTTCCAAAGTTGGCCTCGTTATACCCTTTTGAAATAGCATACTCTCGGCCCTTCTCAAAGAACTTCTCTATTTGGGTCCATAAACTGTCAAATGATTCATCAAGTCTCCGGGATTCAATTGAGTCGCGCTCCGTAACCCTGCCAGAAGGATCCCCGATAAAGGCTGTAGATTTACCAACCTTGACAAATGGTCAGCCATGATTCTAACAATTGTGGAGTGGGGGGTAGATATACCAACGCTATAACGTGGTGTCCGTGGAGGTAAAAATGCAGTAGGTTTATGAGTGGAAGTAGATGCCCGATATGTAATGAGGGGGCGGTAGCATCCACCCCAGCGTAGGCTGCTATAGGACCTGATTCCACCAGTGTGTCGAGTTGGCCGGCAAAACTACAATTTCAAAAAATGTTAGAAATCTTACTCGTTCAGGTCCAAGAATAGCAAGCGATCACCAAGTGCCGGCTATCCTTTGGAGGGTTATGGAGTCCGGAAACAGTAGTTCAAGGAAATTTAAAGTGATGTGACATCCAGAAATGCTTACGAAGGTCTACCTACCCTGTCGTTTTCTGGACGAGACCTCGTCCCTCTAACTTCTTTACTAGGGATGAAGAGGATGAGTGGTTTAGTCGTAGTGATCGCCCATGAAAATTAACTGGTAAGAGGGAATATAGTGATCTCCCTCCAGTACCTCCTCCGATCAGGATTCCCGACAATGCTCGCTGTTTTAAAAGAGACGAAGGTAGAAGAATCATATTCTCTAACATTCCCAAAAGTGTTGTACTTTATATAATTGGTGAGAGATTTTGTTTCGTGATATTGAAGAACGGTCTTGGCAAACCACACCAAAAGGAAAAAAGAGCCTCAACTTGCCAAGAATCAGCACCGCCCATCTGATGACGAAACCAGGTCACGTGCCCGGATTCCCCATCCTCGTTTCCGAGTTTTTGGTCGAGCGGAAAAGAACGCGACGAATCCTTCCTCCACATAACAAACACCAACAAGAAAGAAATAATGAGCTGGGCAGGTCGGTTTTACTCTCAAGTTCACAGGTCGATGCTAACGAGGGATCTCAGGCTTCAAAAAAACGGTCAACAGGACCGCGGTCCAGGCCATGATGAAAGCTGGTAGGTTCTCTCGCTCATCCTCTCATCTCTTCAGCTTTCGCTAACGGGTATCAGGCCAGATTGAAAAGACAAACGATCGCGATTATGAGGTTGAAGAGCGTCGGTTTAGGACCATGGAAGCCGCCGCGACAAAGCTGCAGAAGGAGGCAAAGGGTTATCTAGACGCCCTGCGAGGTAGTACTTGCGATTATTTTACTTTGGAAATGCTATTAGTTAACACTGCACCGTAGCTATGACTGCGTCTCAAATGAGGATTGCCGAAACGATCGATGCATTTTACGGCGATGCCGGAACCCGTGACGGAGTTAGCCGCTCATACAAACAAGCTGTGGAGGAGCTCGATGCCGAGACTATCAAGGCCCTGGATGGCCCTTACAGGACCACTGTCTTGGAACCTATATCCAGATTCTGCGCTTATTTCCCCGATATTAACGAATGTTTGAGCCCTTCCCAAGGTCATCGTTTCTAGGCCACCACATCTAACGAGGCCGCGCGTTAGGTATAAAAAAGAGAAATCACAAACTCCTTGATTATGATCAGATGCGGGCAAAGGTCAAAAAGCTGGTGGAAAAACCCGACAAAGACCCCGGAAAGCTACCGAGGGTATGTAGCCTTTTAATCGCTTCTGTGACTCAGTGCTATACTGACGTTCATCGCAGACTGAGAAAGAGGCTCAGATGGCACGCGATGTCTATGAAGCTCTCAACGAACAGCTTACCACGGAATTGCCCCAGTTGATCGACCTCCGGGTGCCTTATCTCGACCCCTCATTCGAAGCTCTTGTGAAAATTCAGCTCAGATGTAAGCCTCCCACTTTCAGCGACTCTCCAGGCGCGATTGATTGACCCTCGCGCCCTACAGTCTGTGCAGAGGCATACTCCAGAATGGCCCAAGTCCAACAGTACCTCGACCCGAATACCAGGGAACAATACGCCCAAGGCCACCTCGACCAAAGAGTTGAGCAAGTTTTACAGGAGATACGTGATCTTAGCATTGCGGGTGCTACATAAACGAGGTTCATTAGAGGGTATATGCAGTGCTTTCTTTCATCAGTTCATGTTGTACGCCAAGAGATAGCCCACACTAAGGAATTGACTCCGGAAGGGGAAAAAAATCAAATCTTGGGTTTATACAGCTGGCGCGACCGATAATGTATGTATTTGCCCGGCTTTGATAACCCCCAAACAAACATATATACAAGGTGAAGTAGAGAGTTCAAAATCTATCATTTCTACCTTTTCCCACCCGCCCAAACTCCTCGCAACTAGGAAAAAAGTAAAACACCAGAAGTCACAAAGTAAAAGTCGTAGCATATCCCTTACCCATCGCTATTCACTCCCCTAAAGACACAAGCAAATCCGTAATCCCCATCATTTATAAACCTTCGGTTTCCAACCCTTCTCCAACTCCTCGGCCCTCTTCGCTTTTTCCCCGGCCTCTCGCACCTCGCTCTCAATCCTTTCCCTCGCTCTCAAGACCTTGCTCTGCAAGTAGAAACTGCCACCTTTCCCTGGTTCATTGGCATCGAACAACTTCTTAAATCGCTCCATCAGTACCGTCTCGTCCATCACCCCATTATGTGGCGGCTTGACATTGAGTATGCGGCAGGCTTCGTCCAGGGTTAATCCCGCGTGTGCTTTTAATGTTGTGTTTGTACCCGCCGTGGCGGTAGCTTTGGCATATTTCTGAGTTGCTTGCGCTTGTCGCCAGGCTTCCACGAAGGCGCGGCCGAGGACCCGGCCACCCACGAGTGCTATTTGGGTTATAATTCGGTGAGCCTATAATTATGTTCAGCTCTGTGAGGCACGATTAAGAATATGGGGATAGGAAAGGCGGTACCATTTTGTTTTGAGGGTTGAGCGGTCAGTAGGGAAATTGGTGAAGTTGAGAGCAAAAAATTGGTTCGTCCGGAAAACTGTTTGATTGGGTGGGTTTGCTTTGGAGCTTTTTTCTTTTCTCCCAGCATTTCCAAGAGGCGGGGGGTAGTGTCGGTAGGGTAACTTTATGCGGCGGCAACCCAAGAGAGGAAAAAAATTCAAAAAAACCATTGGACTCGACATTACCTCTCCTCTTTCACAGCATCGGAAGCGATTGAGCTTTCACACACCCTCCAAGATGGCTGACGATGGGATGGTAGTCAACTTCGATATCGGTCCAGATGCTTTCACAACCACGACCCCAAAATTCAAAGGTGGTCGCTGGAAAGACCGATTAAAAGCAAAGAAAGCCGTCGAGCACCGCGCCAAGAAGAGAGCCATCGAAGTTGCCGAATTCAATATTGCACAAACCATCCCTACTACCGTCTCCGAAACCACAACAACAGCGGCAAAGCGCAAGCGCGGTGATGAAAAGCCCAAGCAGAAGCCTACGTCGCAGGCCGTCAAGACAGGGGAATTTGTATCCTCCCTATGGACAGGGAATCCCGAAGCTACGAGTGCCGTCACGGGGGAGAAAGAGGGGGGGGGAGTGGCAAATGAGCCATCCAATGCTCCGTTGGCGGATGGATCTGCCACTTTCGCGACGTTGGGACTATCCCCCGTACTCGCGAATCACCTTACGACAAAACTAGCTCTCAAAACGCCCACTGCCATCCAGCGATCTGCGATTCCTCAACTAACATCCACCGACAGCGATGCTTTTATCCAAGCCGAGACTGGATCGGGGAAAACATTGACCTACTTGTTGCCAATAGTAAACCGTATCATGAGCCTTTCTGCACCCCCTCCTTCTGCTTCGCGAGATCATGAGAGTGTGACAAAGCAGACCAGACATTCTGGCCTTTACGCCATTGCCCTCGCCCCGACCCGTGAATTGTGTCGGCAAATAACAACAGTCCTATCTACACTAATCCACTGTAAGAACGGCCCTCACTGGATCGTTCCGGGTGCTGTCAGCGGCGGTGAGAAAAAGAAGAGTGAGAAGGCGCGATTGAGAAAGGGGGTCAATATACTTGTTGCTACACCTGGGAGGCTATTGGATCACCTACAGAATACGGAGAGCCTGGATGTTAGTCGAGTGAGGTGGGTCGTGCTTGATGAAGGCGACAGGCTTATGGAGTTGGGGTTTGAAGAGACAATTGGAAGCATACTAGGTATTTTGGAAAAGAAGAGCAAGTTGCCGAAGAATGGGGAGGAAGCAACGGGGTGGAAGGGTGAAGCGGGATTACCGAGGAGGAGGGTGTCGATACTTTGTTCGGCGACCATGAAGACTAATGTACAACGGCTTGGGGATATATCTTTGAAGGAGGCACTATACATCAAGGCGGAGAAGGCATATGAGGATGCGGGTGGAAGCGGTAAGAGTGTGGAGGAGGGGTTCCAGGCTCCGGCGCAGTTGAAACAGAGTTATGTTTTGGTTCCGGCAAAGCTGAGATTGGTTGGGTTGAATGCGATACTTCGGAGGGCTTTTATACGACAGACTGCGAGTCCGAAGATTATTGTCTTTTTCTCCTGCTCGGATTCGGTGGACTTTCACTTTCAAGTGTTTTCCCGCTTACTGGAGGATGATTCAGATACCGAGCCGCCGCCAAAACCCACGAAACCATCAAAAAGCTCCAGAAAAGACTCTGCAAAGCCTCACGCCCCTGAAACCAAACCAGATCCTTCCGGGAAGTGTATAACACAGCCTCCACAGAAAAACCCCGCAATCGCAAAGACCCCACACCTCCACTCCGCTGCCCTCCTCCACAAACTCCATGGCTCCCTCCCGCAGCCAATCCGAACCTCCACTCTCCACTCCTTTGCGCACACAACCTCCCCTTCTCTCCTCTTTTGCACCGACGTCGCTGCCCGCGGGCTGGACCTCCCGAACGTCGACCAAATAATCCAGTTTGACCCTCCGTTCTCCCGCGACGACCACCTCCACCGCATCGGCCGTACGGCTCGCGCAGGACGCGCCGGGCGCGCCATGATGTTCTTACTACCGGGGCCGGAGGAAGGCTACGTCGATGCTGTTCTAAAAAAGTGCGGAAGCCCCATACGCGCGGACGTGGATGAGGTGTTCAAGAAGGGTTTCGGGGGAGAAGCGAAGAACCAGAAGAAACGGGAATGGGAGGATAAAGCTACGGAGTGGCAGTTGGAAGTCGAGAGGTGGGTGTTGGCGGATAAAGCGGTAATGGACCTAGCAAAGAAAGCCTGGGGAAGTCATATCCGTGCGTATACCACCCATGTTGCGGCTGAGAAGGGGATGTTCAATCATAAGGTGTTGCATTATGGTCACTTGGCGAAGAGTTTTGGGATCAGAGATGCGCCGGGGGATATTAGAGTGCCCGGAAGTGGCGGAACCGGTAGTGAGAAAGGGAGGGGAAACACTGTGGGTTCGGTGGCTATGGCCACTCCTGCCAAAGCGGGCGCGAAAAGGAGCTTGGATGTAGAAGATTCATCGGGCGGTGCTGGCCTAGAAGCAGTAAGGAAGATGCGGAAGATGGCCTTCAGCATGCAGATGAAGAAGGGGATGGCTTCGGAGTTTAATATTGGATGAGAAAATTTTTGATCGGGGTAGCCTTACTGTGACCCTTTGTATTATATAATTGTGATACCTTTCTATGAATGTATCGGACCAGGGATTGAACTACGAGCGAGATAAATTAGCCCCAATTGCGGGCCTCCGTCACCCAAAGAAACCAGTATTCCTTTGAACCAGCGTGAATTTGAACAGTTACTTTCCGGTGGGTACTGAGGCAATCGCTGTATCTGCGAAACACTAAGTGGCAAGTTCATGCTATTTTATGTTTTTATTTTTTTGTTTCATTGGCGGAGATTTGGGTGGAAATGTGCTATTCGGGTGGAGGTACAGAGGAACGTTGTCTCACACTGTGATCAGAGTGACCGAGCATGATAGTCTAAGGTACCGTAGTCTACCCAACCCCATTGCAACAATCAAAAAGCCACAAACGAGTGAGCCAACATGATGCACAAGCCTCATTACATAATCACTCTATGAAAGAGACATCGTCATCGGGTAACTTACCCTCCGTCCCGTTTCCAATTCTCAGCTCTTCCACCCAACCCCCACCCACCACCACCTCTGACCGGCCAACCAACTCACTCACTAACTGACCCGTGATCCTACAGCAAGCGCTACTGTCGAGCATCTCGATTCAAAGGGATAAAAAGCAAAACTACCTCCATCGACATCTTCCGTCAAGGCAATGTCGTCTTCATCCTCTTCGGCACCGCTTCTCTAGTAAGCTCCCCCTGGCCAGCTAGCTAACCACAACTCGCTCACTGTACAGCGCATGCGTCGCCCACGGCACCACCATACTCTCCGAGTATTCCCCTAGCGGGACCGCATCCACAAACGCCTCATCCCTCGCCTCCCTAATCCTCCCCAAAATCACGCACGTGAGTCCACAGAAGCTCACCTACACCCATGGCCAGCACAACATCCACTACATCGCGACCGCCTCCTCGCAATCCATCCCGTCCGGTCTGACCTTCCTGGTCATCTCCACGGCCCTGATAGGGCGCAAGCTGCCCTTCGGCTACCTCCTCGAGATTCAACGCCTCTTCACGAGCAAGTACCCCGCCAGTACCATCGCCGACGCCCCGCCCTACGGATGCGCCGAGTTCAATTCCACCCTCGCTGCTACCATGCGCCAGTTCGAGGCCGGCGGTGAGAACGAGGACGTCGTCGCCAAGGCTCAGAGGGAGATTGAGAGCGCGCGTGGCATCATGACAGAGAACATCGAGAGGGTGCTGGAGAGGGGGGAGAGGATCGATTTGCTCGTCGACAAGACTGCTGGATTGCAGAGTGGGGCTATGGAATTTAGGGTTCGGAGTCGCGGACTTAGGAGGAGGATGTGGTGGAAGAATACCAAGGTTTGCGTTTGCCTTGGTTTTTAAATGCTCGAGTTGGAGAATAGATTGCTGAGGTGAAAATAGTTGATGGTATTGCTGGTGTTTGTGGTCATCTTCTTGATTTACTTGTTCGTTGGGATGGGATGTGGGCTTCCTGGTTTGTTTCCCCTTACCTTGCTGCTAGGATTGGTACCTTGCACTAACGCATACACTAGGCTGGTCTCGCTGCGTTGGCTAAACCGTCGGCAAAATCCACAAGAATAGAAATCGATATCATTAAAATGAAAATCACCATTACGGTAAAAATGGGTTTATTTCAAATTTCTTTTTGGGGCTCTTGGGATTTCTCTTTGCTTTTCCTATTTCTTTCTTTCTTTCTTTCCTTGCTTCCTGTTCCTTTCTTGTATTACGAAACCCATGTGTTACTACTCAATTGTACGTACCAGGATCAGCCATCAGATGTCAGCTGGGGCTGGACAGACAAGTATCGTGCTTTTCTATTCGTCTTTCTTATGCTCGTTGTACCTCACTTTACTTAAAAACTCATCTCCCCCTTTTCGGCTTTACTTTTATCCGTATATTTGTTAATCCGGCGAATAACAAGGGTTTCACCTCTCCTCTTGCACAAAAACGCTCCTGATCGTGTGTAGTGTTTGAATGGTGCGCTGCCACACATTGCCGGGCAGTCATGTTTCTTGTCATCAAGTTCACGTCGAGTTGAGTCGTCACGCTTGTACAATCCATATCGCAAACTTATTCTTGAGGTGGGCTATAGTCGTCGAACCTTTGCTCTATTCTATCGGGCGGGGGGTGGGTTAACCAATCTGGAGAGATGAGTTGGGTTTCTTGATCTTGCCCGTGGATCTTGGAGCTGGCGGTGTTTGGATTGATTGCTCTTTTCCTCCTTATCCCTCCACCGCGTCATGGCTTTCACTTGTATGCAGCGCCTCTTCTCCACACTGTCTAGGGCGACTATGGCAAGTTGCTGTACCGTACTGTATTATATTGTGCTCTGTCTACGCTATTTAGACTTACCCTTAGGCCCAATTCCTTCACGAATCCAGGCAGTCGATTCGCCCGACCCTTCCGCCGGGATAATAAAAAAAGTCCCTCAAGTGCGACAAAAAATGCCTCAAAGATGACATACTACACAGCCCCTTCGACACTGGAAGCTGGACGCCCGGCGTCCAAAAAGAGATTCCGTTCGAGTGATCAAGCGTGAATTCGTTACTAGATGCCAACCTCTTTACCGATATCTTCCCAGGAACATTCCTCCTCTCGCGCCCTGAACTCCCACACCTCCCGCTCCCCGCTGGCCCCGCCGGTGGCCATGGCTTGCTTGACCTGTGTTGTAAGTTGCTCGAGCGGATTGCATGCCTTTCCGTGCTTTTCCAAGGACAGCAGTTTCATTCCTCCCGCCCCGCCACCCAAGGCACTTGAAGAGGGAGTCGTGTTGAGGGCCCAGCCCACCAACTCATCGATCGTGAACCCGTCCAAGTCTTCGATTGTATTCCACGGCAGGAGGTTCAATTCCGCGAGCTTGCGGTACACGCTGAAGAAGACTAGGGCGTCGCAGCGGGGGTCCGGGGGCGTAGCGGCGCACTGGCAGGGCTGTTGCGGGGAGGAGCCGGAAGGCTGGTAGCGCTTAAACAGGGACGTGAAAACCGGTTTCAGGTGAGCGAGGAGGGTGGAGCGGTGATTCAATATCGCTCCTGTAATGTCGTATCCTTCGTTAGTAACCCGGCAGAGCCGGTTGGTCGGTTGGTCGGTCGGTCGGTCGGTCGACCGGGTAGGGGATGGACAACGTACTCAACACACTCTCGGGCACATACTCCTCGAACCCGCACCCGCCCTTCCTATCCTTCAGAACGGGAACCTTATCCATGCCCCCGCCGACCCTCTGGACGCAGACCTCCTTCACCACCCTGCCGAATAGCTTGGCGAAAATCTTCTCCACGCCCCAAACCCACGACACGAACAGCCACTCCTCGTACCCCGCCTTCTCGGCCTTGGAGGTCCAGCCCTTCATCCACTTGTCGCCGTACATCCTCGTCGCGTGCGAGCAGTCGTACTTGTCCACCACGACGGCCATCTTGACCAGCTGGCGGAAGGTCAGCGAGCGGGGAACGGAGGGGTGATTGTGCAGCGATTTCAGCAGGATGCAGAGCGCCACGGGGTCGTCGTCGTGGAGCTTCAGCACGAAGGGGTCGGCCGGGGGACGGGAGCTGTCATTGAAGCGCTGGGCCTCCGCGAAGGGGGACGTCGGGCTCAGCATCGCCGAGAAGATCTTGGAGGTGGTGATGAGCACGCTCGCCGACGTCTTGTACTGCAGCGATCGCGTGGGCGTTTGCAGGCGCAGGAGCACGTCGCCCACGGGCGAGATGATGGTCTCGCGGGGGAAGAGCGATGGTATGGTTGTCGTTGCCGACGACGACTGCGAGCGGGGTGGGGAGGTGGGTGGCGATGGGAGGGGTGTCGGTTTGGACATTGTCGACGATCTGGTTCTTGTCGATGCTTTGTTGGACTTTGGGGGTTTATCGGTGGTGGTGGTGGTGGTGTTCCGCCTACCCTCGCTATCTAAGAGGGCCTTGAGAATTGAAGAGGCGGGGAGTATTTTCATTTTTTATTTTCAATTTTTATTTTCCTCTCTTTTCGCTCCACCGGGGCGCGGTTGATGAGTCAATGAGGAGGTTCTTCCGTGCAGCTGTTGGACGGAATGGCGTGTGGGGTACGTGCTGCTGCTGCCTAAGATTCATGGACTGTCATTCGTCATTGCGGCATACCACCATCACAAGAATCTGGGCCAATTAGGCCGCTTGATGGGGTGTTGAGAATGATAGGCCTCTCTCTCTCGGTCGAGTCAGCCTTTCTCAATGCGAGTCAAATGGTGGTGGCATGAAATGGGCTCATAAATTTAGACTATGGATTGAACCGCCCATTGATATCATAACTTTTTGTTACTTGTAATGCACCGCACTATCAGCTATCTGCTCGATGCTAAATTATCTATGATATAATACCGGCAGCCGGTACACCCTCACTCCGGATTTCTAGTGTCCGCCAAGAACTATAATTGTTCCGCGGGGTGAAGTTGGGCTTCTGGTCTGGCACCCCTCAATGTCATCATCTACAATTCTGTTGTCATCGATAAGTCAAGCGAAGCTCCCATCAGATTTAATTAGGTAATTACTCCTGTGTGACGGTGTGGTTGTGTCATGCTTCAATCCGAGGGCGTTACGAGTACTAGGAAGTCTATCCCGACAACCCACCACTCCAACAATGAGTGCTCGCACTCGAGTATGATAATGATAACTTAAAACCCCGCCAGTCTACCCTTCTTGTCGGCATCGATAATCACCGCGCCCCGCTCTCTATTCCCCAATTCGATTGACAAGGGAATCCCAGAAATGGACGTCCATTCTCCTCCAACTCTCATAATAGCAACCGACACGGCCCGCTTCAACACGGCCCCCTGGGCGGCCGAGGGCTACACAGTGCTGCACCTCCCCTTCGCCAACGCGCGCAGAATCGAGGACGCGACGGACGACATAGAGCCGAACACCAAATTCGCGCTCCTCGCCTTCGGCCATAGTGCCTTCCACGCCCTCTCTCTCGCTGCGTCGTCGCTCCCCTCCCTCACCGCCGTCGTAGCCTACTACCCGCCCATGCTGCCCAGCACGCCCCGGGGCTTCCACCCGGGCATCAAGGTACTCGTGCACCTGCCCGCTTCCGCGCCCTTCTCGCTTTCCGGACCGAGGGTTAGGGTCAGTGTGTATGAGGGTGTGGAGGCGGGCTTCGCCGAGGACGTGTATCGGGGAGGCGGGGGTGAGAACTATGACAGGATTGCCGCGGGGCTGGCGTATTCCCGCACTCTGGCCATGCTGCGAGAGACGGTGGGACCGGAGGTTGACCTCGAGGGGATCTGGAGCGAACATATGCTCTACGAATTCGTCGAGAAGGATGTCGACAAGACCATGGCGACTATGGTTAAGGAACCTTATGTTAACCACGTACCCACTTGTAATTATTGTTCTCCTCTTGTCTGCATTTTTTTTTTTCATTGTCATCGGGTTGATCGAGATTTTACTCAACTTTTTTTTTGCTGGCCGTGGGGATCTAGGTACCGGAGGAATAGGCTACAATAACCTCTACCACTTTTACAAGTACCACTTTATCCCTCAGAACCCGCCATCCTTGGCCATGAAATTGGTCTCCAGGACCGTCGGCTCGGATAGGATCGTCGATGAGATGGTGGTAACCTTCCGTCACGACACCCCTATCGATTGGATGCTGCCGGGTGTTGCTCCCACCAACAGGTCCGTCGAGATTCCGCTCGTGAGCATCGTATGCATCCGTGGTGGGAAGCTGTACCACGAGCATATTTACTGGTTGGTTATCTTCTCAACCCCACCCGTTCCTTGCTGCCCCTGGTGACCTTGCATTTTAACTCTGCGGCGTAGGGATCAAGCGAGCGTCCTGGCACAGGTGGGCTTGCTGGATACCAAGAACTTGCCAGTTGTTGGCGCAGAATCCGCGAGGAAAGTGATTGAAGAGGGATCTGTCGAGAGTAATAGGTTGATTCCTGAATGGGATTTGGAGGGAGATGCGGGTGGGGCTGTATGATTCCTTTACTGGTGACCGATTCCGTTGCCGGGTGATTGTGATTTAAGAGAAAGGGGCGGGAGTAGTGGCCTGGAATTCTGTACCGTACCTATGGAGAAGAAAATAATGAGATATTCTCTGTAAGAAGCGGCGGCTGAATCCCCCGGTCTCGGAACTGTGCTTGTCAGGTTGCGCTGTCGAGGTTTAGAGGTGTAAAATTTACCTTCATTGATCTAATATGATTGGTGGAAAATTTGATGAAGGAATTGCCCGAGACGACTACTCGTACCGGAAAAGACGGCAAATATTGAGACCATTTGTTCCTCCCAATATTAGTCTATCAGTATTCATATGGCGGAATCAGTGCTGCTAGCCTTATTTGGCATTACGCCCCTGCTCCTCCACAATAATATATTAGCTAAACGGGATAAAAAAAACCCAAGAGTCGCGAAGCCACTCACTACTCGCTTCAAGTGGTAGAAGCTTAAGTATTCTCGCATCAACGAGAGAGGAACGAACTAAACCATGCTCCTACCCAATGCACTCATTTGGATATCATGGAGCTGCCTCCCATCCTGACGAAATAACCACGACATTCGAGAGCGGCTGGAATAGCAGGGGGCGTAGAGGAACCGCCATAGACATGTTATGAGCCGTGAGGCATAGGAACGAACGATACTGGTGCAGAGGGCTATCAAATGCACAAGTGTCGGATCGTACCTAGGTAGAAATGGTTTACCAGAGATACTGGAATGCCGTAGTCGGGAATCGTGCAGGGGTTCCGGGGGTTCACAAAACGGGTGAAGGTATGGCGAAAAGGTCGCCGCCCGACTCCCAGGCTGAGGGGGGAGCGGGAAGGGCGACTCGAGGGCCTTTACCGTAGAAACTCGAATAATTACTCGAGTAGACCATGAACTATGGAGTCCGAAATTTCCTCCTCTGGGGAACTCACCAAAAAAAAAAACACGCCCCCCGAGACAAAAGAGAAAGTGAAAAATAAATAAATAAAGTCTCAGACCTTACCAGGAGAGGCAGGTCCAACGTCCCAGCACGTGATACGATTATTGGGGTTTTTCCGGTAGATACAGTATTTGGCTGGGCGACTCCAGCCCTAAAACTCATGGTGTTACTTGCTTTTACCTGTGTAGTACTAGTACCGTAAGAACTCGAATAAACGATCCCCGCGTTAGGACGTTGGACTTGCCTCTCTGAGTAAGGTCTGGTGTTTTTTGTCTATTTTATTTGTCTCGGAGAGGGGGTCTTTTGGTGTGGTTTTCGCCCTTTTTCCAGAGGAGGAAATTTTGGATTATCTAGCACAAGGCTCGTTTATTCGAGTTCTTACGGTAGGTAGTACTGTTAGTGCGAATACAGTAGCGGTATTGAAACCTCCGGCCACGATCACGACAGCGGTTTCCTTGCAGCATAGCTGCCCCCAAGCTCTCGGTATACCCTAGTTTTTCTATTTCATTAGACTAGTCAATAGTAGAGCGGCCTCTCCAGGTATTGATCTCGCATTATTACCGCTCAGCGATATTTTTTTTCAAGCATTGGGGGGTCCTACGCTTTCACAATTGTGTGGGGTGGTCCTACTCCAACGTTTCCAAATATTAGGCATTTTGCGGTAGAAAGGCTGACCGCTTCTTTGCTCCGTCCAATGCAAATTCGAAAGGGTCTGCATTTGTATTAGGTGAAACTGGGTGCCGGGGAAAAGTGCCTCTAAGCGTTGGATATGACGATGTGAAATGTAAGAACGGGTGTGAAGTTGTCGATCGGACACGATTGTGTAGGGGGTGCGGGATCGGTCGTGAATAATAGACTAGTAACGGAAAGGCTAGGAATTCAACCGCCATCTGGTTATGGATGTATAACAAAGTCATAAGAATAATATAATTATAATGTCACATATATGATAGTGATTTCCTCCTCCAGACTCAGCATATCGACATATTTGTGTATCAAGTCACGAAGCCACGATAGCATGGCCACTCTACCATAATATGTCAAGGCACTGATTATTATATATAACGGGAGGAAAGTTTCTCGTATTCGAACCCTAGTTCTCCGTTACAACCTTTGATAAGATTTTCGGCACCCTAATCAAGATCCCCCTCTGGTATAAAAGGCCACCCCCGGTTTCCAATCCTTCACCTTTCACCATCTTCTCTCCAACAACACATTCCACCTCCACACCCATCACCAAAAAACTTCAAGCAACGAAAACCCAATCTTCAAACTCTCAGACTTCCAATATCAAAACAACCGTCAATATGACCATCACTTTATACCTTACAACCTTCCTCCTCGCGTGCTTTCTCCTCCTCGCACCCGGTACTCTGGCACTGCCAACCGACACCACTGATGTGTCTGCCATCAAAACTGCGGGATTTCCTATCGCTCCCCTCAGCCCTTACCTCACGGCACTGATTGAGGCAATCCCCGTCCTCCCCAATCCGGAAAACGCCGCCGCCTTGGATGCTTCTCGAAAAATCATTGAAGACGCCGTCAACACCTTCAACCGCGACAACAAGCACCTCCTCCAGTCCGGAGAGGAAGAGGTCACCCCCGATCATCACAGGATCTGTGAGACCACAGAGGGATCCCCCACCCTCATGGACGCACTAGAGGCTATTAGTATACTTAACAAGCGTGGCGGTCGCTGTGTAATGAGACACAGGTGCACTGAATTCACCGCCTATGGAACAGCCGCAATCGGAGCTTGCACCGATGGTAACCAGTTGTGGGATTATGCTTGTTCTGATTTGGCGCGTGGGGCCACTAGGATTGCCTGGGGGTGTCTTGGGGGTATCGGTGGGGCTATAAGGACTGGAGGCAGGCAGATCTTTGATGATAATTCCAATAGTGATTGTAGGATCTATCGGAATTAGGTGCGGTGTCTGTCTATCTAATGGGAGGAAATAGTATTGTTGTTGTATTAGCTAGCTGTTTTTCTCTTGCTGGGAGGATGTTAGACCCAATACAATAGACATTTCTCGCACAATCCTGTTGGTGCTAAGTAAATCCTTATGGTTGCTGTGACACTTCTTTTGGAAGCTGGTGAAATATGTGAAAGGAATATTAGTAGAATGCTCTGTATATCCGTTGAAGCGATCCATCCTGTCATTGTATTATAATATAATTTTGCTATTGAGAATAGCCTGTATTCCTAGGAAAGTATAGGAGCAGACATCTAGAAGGATCACTAGATTCCCGTACATGCCCTCGAACGTCCACGGATATTTGCCGACATTTTTGCAACTAAGGTGCAGCATCCAAAGATAACTTCTACTAGTTCGGCTTGGGACCCACAGATCAAACCCAAAAACCATTCCCATCTGCTCGAGGCGTTGGAAGTGCTATGCATGCTGGGTAGTCTCCAAGTGCTAAACATATTCTCAAAGCATAGATAAATAGCTCCCGCGTCCGCAACGATTGTTTGATTAGCAATTTATCTCTGGTACCATTTCGGTTCCGTTATAGGACTCCAATCCCACGCACATTTTCTCTGGGCGCTAATCAACTTTATGATTCCCCAGGCACACTTCATACTGACGGCTCCGCATTGCGCGCTGGCTGATCTCGATTACCGTGTTGGGTCGGACTGTTCAGCCGTGAGCGCATATGTACAGTACACTGCAGATCTGCTGTAAGCACTGTGCCCAGGTCTCTTTTAAAAATTGGAACGCTAAGGGCTCGTATTCGGCACGACAGAATATCACGCCGGTATACTCGTGTGGGTGCAAAGGCTGTTAACACATAGGCCAGCGCTTCCTTGAATCTCTGCGAGTATATACACCCACCCTTCTTGAAAACTCCCAGTCTTGAAAAACAGACTATTCATGATTAATCACTCGGATGTTAGCCTTTGTCAAATGTTGGAAATTTGACAGTGCCGGACAGGATAAAACCGGTAATCAATGCAACAGTAATGACTGAATGGGGGTTTTACGCAGCGGATGTAGTTGGCTCTGATATTCGCAAGAGAACCTTGTATTGTATGTGCAAACGACAGAGAAAATGAAGTGAAGAGAGTTTCATACAAGAGGTGTGGAGTCTCGCTTGCTTGAGGTAACTGCTTGATGAGGAAAGCAAGAAGGAAAGAAAGAAAAAGAGAAAAATAGTGAGGTGAAAACTTTTCACCACTTACGCGTCCTGACATGAGAGGTACGCACATCACCGTAGTTTTCAGCTACGGTTTCTTAACTGCCATTTTCAACATCAAATGAGCCAGGGGAGCCAGACTACGGCTCGACTTGTCCAGGCCAACCTTGGCAAAACCCAGGCCAGGCCGGCCGCTAATGAACACTGCCCATAACACCAATCGCTGGGAAATGTGCTGGTTGCGGGGGAGCTTTCTTGTTGGTTCCGCCGTCGGAGGTAGTGGTTGACTCTATTTTTGCTCTTTGGTTTATCCCTTTGGCCTGCCTATTCCTTCTGACCTTTCGGGTGTATTTCATTGCTGGCGAATGGGTCGGGAGAGGGTAGAGGGGGAAATGAATGCCAGGGATCCGGCTAGATCTCTTACAATGGTTTTTTCCGTGCCTCTTCTCATGTTTCACTACGTGTAAGATGAGTGGTACCTCGCTCTAGACTTCGAGGGGGGCATTTGCTCCATGGCTGTTGTGTCACGGCAGAGTTCTGGTGTTTTGTGATCTATAAATCTTTTTTTTTTTCCTTCCTCTTCCCCCCGCCCGCTCCTCTTATGCCCACCTTTCTATGCACGTTAGGCGGTAGGGTCAGCCGCAGCAAGCCAGAGAGGAAACATAGTATTGAGTTGTAGAAATACTGTAGGGCGGGAGTGATAATCAGATTTTCATACCCTAATCAAGATCCCCCTCTGGTATAAAAGGCCGCCACCACCCTTCAATCCTTCATCTCTTCCTTCCCTCTCCAACAACACACTCTACCTCTACACCTTCCACCAGCAAACCTCAAGCAACCAAAACTCAACCTTCAAACCTTCCAACTTTCCTCATCACAAACACTGTCAAAATGACTATTACTTTTTACTTCACAACCATCTTCTTTGCGAGCTTTCTCTTGCTCACCCCCGGTGCTTTGGCAATGCCAACCGACACCAGCGAGCAGACCACCGTTAGAGCCCCGGATCTTCCTGTCACACCTCTCAGCCCATACCTCACGGCACTGATGAACGCAATCCCCGTCCTCCCCAATCCGGAAAACGCCACCGCCTTGGATGCTTCCCGAAAAATCATCGAAGATGCCATCAACACCTTCAACCGCGACAACAAGCACCTCCTCGGACCCGGGGAGAAAGAAGTCAGCCAGGATGGTCACATGGTCTGTGAGACCACAGGGGGATCTCCTCACTTCGGTGACGCAATAGCCGCCGTCCAGCAACTCGCGAGGCGCGGCATTGGCAGATGCATAATGAAGCACAGGTGCACTGAATTCGCGGCCTGGGGCAACGCTGCGATTGGAGCTTGCACTGGGGGTAAGCAGATGTGGGATTTTTCCTGTGATAATTTGTGGCGTTGGTCTAGTGGTGTTGCCTGGGGGTGTAGGGCGAACATCGGTGGTGACAAAACTGGAGGCAAGCAGGTGGTTGATGATGAGACCAATACTGATTGCAGGATTTACCGGAATTAAGTCTGGTATTCGTCTATCAGATGGGTAGAGAATGGTGTTGTTGTGTTTGTATTAGCTTTTTTTCTTTTTTTTTCTGTTAGGGGGATGTTAGACTGAATGCAATAAAAATTTCTCATAAAATCCATTCCTACTAAGTAGATCCCTATGGTTGTTGTGAACATTGTTTCTTTTGGCGCTGGGGAAATACGTAAAAGAAATATTAATTGGGTGCTCTCTAATTTACGTTGTGGCGAGCTCACTGTATTATATAGTAACATTACTATTGCGGCTAATCTGAACCTTCTAGCCTACACATTTTCTAAATTCTGCATGCATGCTTCAAGAGGACCTACCGGCACCCAGAATCTTTTAGCATATACTTGTACTGTAATCAGTGGACACAGCCATAGGCAAAAGTGTTCGTGAATCTTCCTAAATTCTTTCTAAACACCTTTGACTAGTGACTATACTCTGTCAATGAGGAGCAAGTATTTACTAGGATCATTTGGCGTCGTACATACTTCCAAGCGCCTACAGATATCTTCCGACATTTGATGCTATGATGCACTATCCGATGGTAACATCTGCTGGTTCGGGCCTGGATCACAGATTAACTCCGAAAGTATTCCCATTGGCTCAAAGAATTGGAAATATTAAGGATGCTTGCTAGCACCCAAGCACTTGAAATTTATTCTCAAAGTGTAGAACAACTGATCCCGCATTCGTAGCTATCACAGGATTATCAATTTACACCTCCTACTATTTTGGTCTAGTTACAGGCTTCCGGTTTCTCGCTCTTTTCTATGCGGTGCTATTCCCCTACACAATTCTGCTGACACACTACATCTCCTTGATTCCGCATCGCAAACCGGTTGGCCTAGATTGCCTGGTTGGATACGACAAAGTGTTCATTCTGGATCAGTAGTGAGCTCTCACCTTAGCTGTTTTTTTGGGCTACAAAGGCTAGGAGTCATGGTGGTGAAGGTAATATATCGCACTAGTCTACCTGTGTAGGCGCGGAGGCTGTTAATGCATATTCAAGCGTTCTGTTCAATCCATGAGAATACACCCATCCCTCTTGCAAATCCCAATTCTCGGACATTAGTACGATAATCACGGCCGATTACTCGGATTCTAGATAATTTCTGCCGCGCTTGTGAAAATGGCCCTCGGAAATCGGACAGCAGCTGAACTCATCCAGGCCAACTTTTGCAGGAGCTAGGATAGGCTGGCAGCTTTGAGCACTGCCAATACCGCCAATTGCGAGAGAATGTGTAGGTCTCTCGGGAGGCTTTCTGGTGTGATCTGCAGTCGCGCGTTGTTGTTGACTGTATTTTTGCTCTTTTCTTTATCCCTTTCCTCTACACATTCTGTCGGGCTTTTCGGGAATGCTTAGTTGTTGGCGCATGGCGGAGATTGGGCAGACGGGAGAAAAGAGTGCAAAGGATCTGATTTGATCTCTTATTATATATATAGCTTTGGATTTACTTCTCCTCCCATTTCACTACATATACGACAAGCGGGGCGTCGCTCGGGACCTTGGGCAGCACACTCCCCCCATGGCAATTGACTCAGAGTAGCATTCTGGTATTTATAATCTTGGGCCGGTTCCTTCCTAGCTTGCTTTGGTTATGCCTCCCTCTATATGCCGTGGGCGGTGGGGTCGGCTACGGTAGGCAAGAAAGAAAACAATAGGTTAGGCTATAAGAAAACAGTAGGTCGAGAGTGAGGAGATGGTCACATTTTCACATCCTAATCAAGATCAGTGTTCCCAACCGTCCCGAGCGGACGCCAGGACCCTGGCGGACAATAGTCCCGGCTGTCCCGGGCAGGGCGAGTATGGACGGCCGGGCACGGCGTCTGTCTTTGATGAAGATCGCAGTCCTATAGGTGATGGCCGGGCCCTGTAGTCTTTTCTTTGGGAAATAGTAACTCCCTGTATGGCCTTGCCATCTTTGGAATTGAGGGGCGTTGATTTAGAGCGAAATTTAATACATGATAGTAGAATCAAAGTGTTTCGTTTCTCCATAATATAGACAGCATGCTCATGCGATTCAGAAATGAAACATAAGCTAAGACACCTATAATAAAATTGTAGGTTGGAATCCGATCGTGTCTCTCTGTGTGGGCTGTGTTAAAGAAGAATAGAAATTTCTTAAAGGATCACCAAACCGATAATGAACAACTTCCTACTACAACTAGGTGGGCCACCGGGGACCTTAAGTACAAAAAACCAATACTGAATCTCCCGAAGGTCTCAACGTAATCACCCCACACCTTCAACCAGGACAACAAACACCTCCTCAATCCTGGGGAGAAAGAAGTCAGTTCTGATCACCGCAGGGTCTGTGAGACCACACCAGGGTCCTCCGCCTTCACTGACGCTATTGGCGCTGTTCGGAAAATCCAGCAGGGGGCGCTAGGCGATGCATAATGAGACACAGTGTTGAAAATCAGGCCGAGTGAATAGAGGAAATTGTATATAGAATCAAGAGAGAGATAGAATAAGATTTTGGGCAATTCGCTTGAGCACACAATAGAGGTCCAAATTGACATAACATATCTAACTAGACGGTCAAGCTCTTTATGAGAGGATTGACTTCTTCCAATGCCTTGGCCTTGTGGGTGAGAATCTTTCACCGTATGCAAGGAGGAAGAAAATTTTCTTTGAATGAAATAAGAAAGAATTTTTAGGCACAACGAGATAAGAGCTTCGAAAGTACTCAGGAGCGTGAAGTGGTAAGTTTCAAAACAGAGCTAACGAGAAAGAGTAAGGTAAGATAACTATCGCATATAGGGGACAGAATTTCAACACACAGGTGCACTGAATTCGCGGGCTTTGGAAGCGCGGTGGTCGGAGATTGTACGGGAGTAACCAGTTGTGGGACTTTTCTTGTGATAATTTGTGCCGTTGGTCTGCTGGGGTTGCTACGGGGTGTTTTGGGCATGTTGGTGGGCTTACAGAATCGGAGGCAGGTATGTCGTTGACGATGAGAGTAATACTGATCGTAGAGTTTATCGGAATTAAGTCTGGTATTTCCTCATCGGCTGGGAGAAAGTAGTATTGTTGTGTATGTACTAGCTTTTTTTGTTTCTTACTCGGGAGATGTTAGACTGAATACCAATTCTTCAAAGCTAGAAATTCGATATATAGAAAATACAGGAACGAAAAGGAAATAAATATTACATTGACATAACCAAAAGGAAAATCAAAAATCACAAGTTATGCCACTCCATCTCGGTCGTTTCATTGTAGTTCCACAGTGGGAGGCATTGGTGGTACGCTCGCTACCCTTGTAGCCGGAAATCGGTGGCACTGATAGATCCCAGCATACAATGAGGGTGCTATTGTGGCTGCAGGGGGGGTGGGTGGGCAACAAAGAACGCGAGCTGTAGGCAGGTTTGAGGATGTTGTGTTGAAGGAATCGCGTACCAGGAGGTAGAGTTCTGGTGTCGGGGGTGTTATGGGTTATTGCTGGTTTCCGGGGCAGCTCATGTGGAGCTATGGCCCCTCACGTGATGAGCTTCCGGCGAAACCATTTTCCTGCGCTTCCGAGACACTGCATGCGCTTTGCCCAATTGGCCCCGGGTTTACCCAACCCCACATTAATACATCAAACATTTCCCACAAATCTGTTGGTTCTAAGCAAATTCGTATGGTTCTTGTATGCCATTCTTTTTTTTTTTTTTTTAGAAGCTAGTGAAATATGAGAAAGATTTTTAGATTACTCGGTACTTTTATCAACACCGCCCGGTCATTGTATCACAAAATAATATTACTATTAAGGCTAACCTGGGTTTCATGGCCCCTCTTTTTCAAAATCCTGCTAGTTTGATGCCTTATTGTAGTCAGTATCTACAGCCCCCAGACAATGGTATTTAATCAGCCTAGTCAAAACTCTCATGTTTTCTGAGAATACTTTTTCCTAGTGACCTTGCGGAGGGGAAGCAGGTCTCTAGAAGTATCTTTTGATTCCTTTACATGCCATAAATGTCTTACTGATATTTGTTAACTTGAGACATAAAAAGGTGCATTATCCAATGGTAAATCTTTTGCTTGTTTGGGCCTGTGTCATAGATCAACCATGGAAGTATTCCCATTAACATGCTCGAATGCTCGAGCAAAGTGGCCAAGCCGAATCGAGTGCTCGAGCATCAACATTGCTTGAGCATGATTGAGTCTGGTCGATCATGCTCGAGTTTATTCAATTATGCTCGTGCCTAGCTACCTTCTAACTATTAATAGGTGGTATCATGTGATGACCAAGACATATAAATTTGAAAGTATTCAATCATGCTCGAGCAATACCACTGCTTGAGCAAGGCTCGCAATGGGCTGGCCTGGGCCGTAAATTGCTAAGCCCAGCGCAAACCCAGCCAAAATGATATCAGGCCCACCCAACCCGACCCGGCCCAAATAAAGCCCAAACATTTCAAACAAAAGTTTTAATTTACTGTATTTGAAGAAATCGATTTTTGCCGGCGTCTCTACTGGTAGCCCTAGTGGCTTTTCAGCTTTTCTCCATACCCAGGATCGGGTGGTTGACTGCTTGTATAGTAGCAATAGGACTTGGGAAAGAAGCTATTTAGTAAGCCACCATTTGATTCTCATCATCCGAGTTGATGTGGGAAGTATTGCTTGGGTCGGGAAGCGAAATTTGAGAAGCACTCACCAAAGAATTTGGATATGAGAAGATGGAGGAAATTTTGCTAATGTCATCTTCAAGTTCCTGCATCAGCAAAGAGTTAGGTATAAAGGACATTGATTGCTGATGATATTCTGATATCACAAAGAGCAGGATTACTAGGCAGTGGATAGTAGAGGGCACAGAATCAGCCTTAAGCAGCATTCGGAAAAGGGGTAATTGAACTGAGAGGCTGAAAAATTCTCAACATTCTTGCGAATGACATAAGTCTAGGGGTTCACATTGATTTCATTGAGATATAAGTGATATCGTGTAACTTGATGAACAAAGGTTGGAATCTGTTAGGGCTTGTGTTTGGGTCACCCGGGCTTCACTTCCTCGCGACCTGGCCCGGCCCAAACCGCTATCCTCCCGGCCCAGCCCAACCCAACCCGTTTCAGGCCCGGCCGGCCCAAAAGCCCAAGACCCAATTGCGACGCTTGTGCTCGAGCCTGCTTTACCCGTGCCCATCACTACAACTAATTCAGGCTAACTTTCACAAAACCCAGGCGAGGCCGGCGGTTTTTGAGCCCTACCAATGGACCCGATCTCCCGGGAATCTAGAGGTCTCGCGGGAGGCTTGCTGGTTAGTTCCCCCGTCCAGGTAACAGTTGACCGCATTTTTGCACTTTCCGTTATTCCTTCTGTCTGTGCGTTCCGCCTTGCCTTTCGAGAATGATTCGTTGTTGGCGCAAGGGCGGAGGATGGACAGGAGGGCGAAAGAAATGCAAGAGATCTGGTTAAGTCTCTTAGTAAGGCTTCTTGTTTCCAGATTTGCTTGATTCACTCACATATAAACCTGGTAGGGCCCCGCTCGAGACTTCGAGTGGTGCATATGCTCCATGCTCCATGATCATTAGCTCGCAGCGCTGTAGCAACCTGAATACTTGGGCCTTGCGATGAGACGTTCAAAATCTCCACTTTTGGATGGGGGGGGGGTAAGGACATTGCCAAAACCGACTCGCTTAGTCCTAGCTTAAGACAAAAAGAAAAGCTGAAATGCGTCGCGCCTTACCAGAAAAGGCAACTCCAACGTCCTAGTGCCAGGTTCAGTTATTGAAGTCCTTCCAGCAGTGTCCTGGCGTTTGTATGTAATCTCTGTTTTGTTTCTTCCTCTTTCCGCGCTTCTGGTACGCCCGCCCCTCCTCTGGATGCCTCATTGTTGGTAGGGGTCAAGGGGTCAGCCGCAGGGAGAATGAAGGAAAGCGTAGTGTTGGGTGGTCGCAATGCGGTAGCGCAGGAAGGAGGATATATCTATATCGGGTGGGAGTTGAGTTATTATCCTTTCTTAGCATTTCCTTTCCTCTTTATTATACATAATAAGGCTAGATGGGTTGTAGATTGTGGTCTTGTCATAGTTAGTATTTATAGAGGGCCCCCCGAGGCAGTTGCGGACACCAAATCTTCTAGCGCCTGGCAGTCTTGCTGATTCCCCCCTGTATAGAAAGTTACAGGTATGATGGACCTAAACACAGGAATTAAAAACTTGTATGGCAAATTGTCAGTGACTGTTTGAGTCCGTATACTAACTACCGACCCGAATGCCTAGTTTTTTGTTAAATTTTTCTTTTATCAATATTTTTTAAACACTTTTTTATTTCGCTTGTTCAGCGCCTAGGTTTTTTATACCCGGTAGGCGTACCATTCGAGACCGCTCCCCCCTCCCNNNNAGAGGTAATCACTACCCCCCTCCATCCCCCAAAACCAAAGTTTTCTACTTCTCCTGATTTCTCAACTACCCCATAACTCACATCAGCAATCATGGGTATCCTTGCGCAGATCATTGGCTACGTTGAAGACAAGAATCTTCACGCCTACGCCTTTTTCGGCACCACCATTACACTGCTTCTCCTGGGGGCTTTCTTTCTCTGGGTCAAGGAATGGTCGATTCATGGCCCTACGGGGTTTCCAACCGTTGGCGTTAAGTCACCAGGCTACTTTGCACGCGCCAAAGCAAGGCGGGAATTCCTCTCTAACGGATTCCAGATGGTGAGGAATGCTTATTACAAGGTTTGTCTACATGTGTTTTGTTCGATTATTACCTGCCCCCATGAGTCAAACGATATTAATGATATACAATCTTACTAGCACTACGGAAAAAACTTTGTTATTACAACCAACAGCTTCGACAGGGTTGTTCTTACTCATGACCAAATCAAAGAGGTCTCTTACGCACCGGAGAATACTTTTAGCTTTTCTCATGCGGCTGGGCGGGTAAAAATTACTCCCTGAATTTAACCCTAGTGTTTACTAGTACTGATTATGCGCATCGATAAAGACTTTCATGGTCAAATATACCAACATAGGTCTATTTGTGGAAACTCAGTATATTCAGGATGCGACAAAAATGAAACTCACACAAAATCTGGGTAATTGACTCCTTAAACAGATATACATGGAATTGTTTGTTTAGTTTCACAAAACAAAAAGACCGGAGTGTTTGTAGTTATTGCAGCTAAGATCCGATGGGGAAAAAACTACCACTCCATGCAAATACTCTTCCCCAACTCCCGAGCAGCTCTATTAATAATTAGATCTAGAGGTACTAATAAAATTAAACCAATAGGGAGTATGAAAGAGACACTTCTGGAAGAGGCACGATTCGCTCTAAAGGCTGAGCTTCCCGAATGTGCTGCTGATGGTTGGTATCTCCTTGGAGCCTATTGTTGATTTCCCTGAGCAGGCGCTGATCTAAATTTAATGCAATAGAATGGGTATCAGTGGACATTTTCACCACGGTTCAAAGAATTGTCGCACGCATTAGTACCAGATCTTTCATTGGCCTTCGTTTATGTCGAAATGAGGCATGGCTCGCCATCTCGATCAACTACGCCGGAGACCTTTTGAAGACTATTGTGGATCTCGGCTCTGTTTCGAAACTGCTTCGTCCATTCTACGCCTTCATGTGGAATTCCTCGAAAAATATTAACTCGTATAAAAAAAGAGCAAAGTCTATCTCAGCTCCTATTATTCAAGAACGTCTTGAGGAAAGAAAATTTGCGGAAAGAAATGGAACCTCCTCTAAGAATCACAACGACCTTCTCCATTGGCTCATAGATCTTGTTGAGCCTCATCACAAGACGGTTGATGTCTTGTCCGAACTGCAGCTGCTGGCGGGTATGGTATCGATTATTGCGACATCTCTAGCCCTTGTCAATATGATTCTTGACCTCTCAGAGTATCAGGAATGCATTCAACCGATTCGCGAGGAGATGGAAGCCGCAATTACTGCGAATGGAGGAGTGTTGGATCGTGGGGTTCTGCGGAGGATGAGAAAGGCTGATAGCTTTTTCAAGGAATCTATGAGAATCAGGGATTCTCTCTGTAAGTACATCACTGCCCCTTCACTGAATCCAGGTAGTCTAATTCTTGGTAAAGTCAGCTACAATCGTTTGACTATGAAAAACACGACTCTTTCCGATGGTACCTACCTCAGGAAAGGAACTCTGCTTAGTGCCCCTACCTCGATGTTTGCCACAGACCCAAGATTTGTTGAGGACGCCGAGACATTTGATGGGTTCCGCTGGTACAGAAGGTCTCTCGAACTTGAGGGAGATGCGATGAACAGAAATAACTGCACCTCTACCTCCACCAACAACCTCACCTTTGGTCACGGAAGGCATGTGTGCCCCGGCCGCTTCTTTGCCGTCGAGCAGATGAAGATTATCCTAGTTTTCCTCTTGCTACAGTACGACATCAAGTACCCCGAGGGTGAATCTCGCCCCCTCAACATTGAGATGGGGGAATTTTCCATTCCTGATGCGGCCCAGAAACTCATGTTCAAGAAACGTCCTGGTCTCAAGAAGTGTTCCTTTTTGTAGTGAGTGGGACACCAGGAATTTGGCCATTTCAAACAGACACTTTCTGGGGGCTTCTTTTGCTTTTGTCTCTGGTTTCTGTACGTAGCTTAGAGAATTAAATAGATCTCTCGTTTACAAGACTAATTCACCTCGCAAAGTGATGAACAGTACTGGTCGGCGATGGTAGAACATAGCTCGCTCATACAGCGCTTGCGGTCTCCATGTGTTCTGGTCCTGGCTTGCGCTGAGGTTGGACAGCATGGGATTCGGGCGATCAGAAAGTGCCTACAGAGCAATTGAGGCGAGGAAAGTGAAAGGGGGGGGGGTGGAGAAGAGGTGCAGGAGAATGCTTTGGGCCGTCAGGATACTGGTGGGGAGAATTATTCGGATCTTGTCCCACGCGGTGGGTGGTCACGTTTATGCCAGAGATAAGCGATTTAGGGAGGAAAATGAGGACAGTTAATTGCTGTTTACATGGGAATTCTGTGCCTCCGGGAATGCTCTCCATGCAATCAAGTGGGATAACGTAATTTACAGGGAAGCGGCTCTTTACCAGGATGCGGCTCACCCATGGCAACCAGTTGAAAGCCAACTTCCACAATTATTATCACAACCAATATGATAGATACAACTTTGCAAATGTGGGAGCAGGTACTTTGAGATATGGAGAATCATATGTAATTATTATTGTATGATTCTAAGCTGATACATTCTTATCATATTTTTAAAATTGTTTGCACCAAACTAAATACTTGCCTGCTTGAATCCAGGTTCACATCACAAGACATCTACTGAGTGACCTTGTAACTCATTTTGGTACTTGTATAGATCATATATATTTAGTAGTGTGAGTTCTTACCACCATTTATAAAAATTCTTCACAATTACAGAACCTACCAAAGAGTTGAAAAACTGGATCAAAATAGATATAAAATTAGGCAATTTGACAACATGATATTTACCTACATGACGGACCAGTAGATTTAATAATTTGTAACTAGCTTTAATAGCATCATTGAAGTACATTCGAATAGTATTAGGCTATAGTGGTAAGTTTGATGAATTCTATTCCTCTATTAAAATTACAAATTGAAAGATATATTTATCTTATTAAGGCTCTGGTCGGCATGTCACAATATAAAAATATGCCATATTTTTCAAATCAATATATTTCCTGATAACCATGGCAGACCAAGCTTAAAATTAAAGTTAAATATATAGTCATATAGCAGATATGTGTTCCCTTATCTTGTGAAAAGGACAAAGTGATTGAAGCCTTATGGGTTGAGGAATGGGAGAAATAGTAATGTTGCGAAATATTGCAAGACAGGACATACAATATTTTGCAACATCAGTATTTCCTCTACTCTTCATACTCTAGATCTGCAATCACTTTCTATTTTTCACATAATCAGAAGATAAGTATTGCTTATATGACCATGTATTTGATTTTGATTTTAAACTTGGCCCGCTGTGTTATCAGGAAATATATTGTTATAAAAAATATGGCATATTTTTATATTGTGACATGCCGAACGGAGCTTAAAACAAAATAAATTGTACCAGGAATCAAGATTTAAGATAAGTATAACTTTCATGACTAGTGTTTGTTATGTGGCTGGGTGGGGCGGGTTTTGCTCTGGAAGGCCCGGCTGTTACCGGGCTCAGGGCCAGTATTTCTTTCTCCTTCCTGCCCCACCCAGCCTCTGGGGCCCAACTCCCCCTCCCCGTACCACCAAAAATCGGTGGGGGCCCGCCCAGGGCATGAGCAGGGGTGGGCATCAGGTCAAAAAGAAGAAAAAACCCCACCCAGCCCAGGGCCAAGGAGCGGGCCGGGGTGGGGTTTTTGGCCAGAGACTTGGGTTTCTCGGGGCTTCTGAGGCCCCATGATGAACACTACTCATGACAGCTTTACAGCACTATAGAGGTCAGGATTAATGACTATTAACTTTATTCAAGACAAAGATTCAACTATGATAGCATATATGGCAAGAATTTCAGTTAACTGAAATAATCTACTGGCATTTCTATCAGAATCAGATAAACTACTGACTTGGAACACAGTAGACTACATAGAGTTCTTATTGATAATATATGAGTACTAACATGCAAGGTTACAGTATGGTGATTGAACTTTCTGCGACGATTTCAATATATGTTGAAAGTTTATATTGAGTTTTAAACTCTAGATTACAAATAGTCGATAAAACATGTACAAGATACTGCTCAGGCTATAACACTGCATCTCTATTCTCTGGATATCTGGAAACCTAATTGCAAAGTATTAAATCTATTGGTCTGCTGTATAAGTAGATATCATGTAGTTAAATGTCTTGATTTTGTATGTATTTTAATTGAATTTTTTACCTCTTTTGTAACCTGCCTGGGCCGGGGCTCAGTCAGGTGTTCGATGGGGTTCTCGGTAGGCGGCCAAGGTACAAAGGAGTAGCTATGAGGAGCGCCTAACGGAGGCTTCGAGGTGGTTATAACTAGATAAGGTCTTTAAGATCGCAATAAAGAAGTAACTGTTCAACCGAGTATATTCTGAATACTATCTGTCGAAGTCTGCTCTTTCCAAAGCCAGACTTGCTCGGTGTTTAAATACATGTTCTCCTGCCCGTCGAACATCAACTAAGCTATGTATCAAACGATACTTGAAACAACAAGTAAAACAAACTAAGTATCAAACGATACTTTAAAACAAAACATAAAACATACTAAGTATCAAATGATACTTAAATCAAAACATAAAACATACTAAGTATCAAACGATACTTAAAACAAAACATAAAACATACTAAGTATCAAATGATACTTAAAACAAAACATAAAACATAACCTAGTACCCGTACCGGTTACATCTTTATTGTTCCTACAATTTGAAAGAAATAAAACAACACCAGGAAACAACTAATGCTACTGAATATGGATGACCTACAGAAGTATTGGAATGAGGTATAAGGTACTTAGTATATGCCTTTTACTTCTAACTGTAATGAAAAGGGGAGGGTGGGTACTTCAGTAGAGGCACTTTCAAAAATGTGATACAGATGCAGTAACTTAAAATCTGATAATAATAATCTTATATTATGATTCTCCATATCCAAAAGTACCTGCTCACACCTTTGCAAAGTTGTATCTATAATATTGGTTGTAATAATAGAGTAGAAGTTCCTTTTTCCACTGGTTGCCATGGGCGAGCCGCATCCTGGTGAAGAGCGGCTTCCCTGTAAAGTACGTTAAACCACTGCTCTGACCAAGTACCATGTTCTGCCGACACCAGCTAACCTAGATGATCGATGGGTGTTGAAGCTGAGATATATGTCAAGCATGAGAAAGGACCGGGTAGTGGACATGCTAAGGACATTTTGAATATTAGGACCATTTACATACTATTTTGACAATGGGTGAAGTGAAGAAAAAAGAGACTAATAGATATCTAGTCCAACCCAACACGGACTTGGAAAGAAAGCAGTGGTTATGAACTGCCATGCGAAAGGTGCATCTGGTTCCTGGATATGCGTGATTCCGTCTATCGAATTCGCTCGCTTCAGTGGCATGCATGTAGCTGGTAGATACTTCCACTACCGGAACACGCAAAACTGGATATCGAGCGGTGTACAGGGGTGATAACAGGTCATAAAGAGGATAATATCTCTGGGCTGAATTCAGTACCTGAGCGTGGATGGATATAGGGGACACCAACCAAGAATCCCTCAATATAGGGAAGCAGTCGTGGGAAACTAGCACTAAAAAACCCTCTTTGTGGGAGGAAGGTGAATATCACCTACAAAAATACTGGGTTCTCAGCAAACAACATAAACATGAATCCATTGAAAGAGATGCCAAGGACAGAAGGATTCAGGTCTTCCCGGTACTTTCGGCATTTAGGACATAGTGTTTGGGGAAACAAGATTGTACTTGCAATACTAGAAAGAAGAATTTCCATCGACTTGTATCTGAATGCTACAATCCGTGCCACCACAGATGGAACCATTACTGCAGCCAATGTGCGATGGCAAAGAAATAGTGGGTCTGACGTACAGGGACAATAGAATTACAACGATTGAAGCAAGGCAGAGAAACTTGGACGACGGTCCCCATAGAATTTATTTAGCTAGATAAGGGTGAGGAGGAAATATTGTGTTCACGCAGTAGAAACTGAATTCTTGTGTATCCACCAGACTCAGCTAACTCCAGTGCTGTTTGGCCATCAAGGTCTCGCACCCCGAACCTGGTATCCTTCCTTTCTAATAGCTGCTTTACAATCCCTTCATACCCCTCCTTCGCTGCCCACGCCAGTGGTGCCCGACCCCACTGACTGTCCGTAGTGTTGGGATCAATGTCTTGCCGCTCCAACAGCAATTTTACTATTCCCTGCGATCCGCTCCTCACAGCCGCCAAGAGAGCTGTATTACCATCTGCGCTGTTAGCAGTGTTGGGATGAATATCCGATCGTTCCAATAGCAATTTCACCAATGACTCTTTTCTTTGGCCTGCAGCCCATATGAGGGGCGTTTCACCACACGTGCTTGCCGGAGCATTGGGGTTAAAATCCTCCCGCGCCATCAGTAATCTTACCACCTCTTCATGATCGCCCCGCGCAGCCCACAGCAGTGGCTTTTCGCCATATTCCCCGTCCATTCTGTTGGGATCGGTGTCTTCTAATTCAAGGAGCAACTTCACCACTCCCAGATGCCCTTTCGCGGCAGCTCGTAAAAGCGGTGTTCTTCTATATCTACGGTCGGCTTTGTTGTGCTTGGCATTCTTGCGTCGTAGAAGCAACTTAACTATCCCCTCATCCCCATTTCCAGCTGCCCATAACAGTGCCGTTAGGCCAGATAGGTTATCGGAGGTGTTGGTTTTAATTTCATCACGTCCCAACAGCAGCTTTGCCACCCCTTCATGCCTGTTCTTCACCGCTTGCATGAGCGCTGTTCGGCCGAATGCTTCATCTACCCTATTGACATTGATATCCTGGCGCTCCAGTAACAATTTGACTACTTCTACATGCCCATTCTCAGCGGCCCAGGCGAGAGGCGTTTTTCCACTTTGAGACACCTCATTGTTGACATGGTAATGATCGTGCTCCAATATAAAGTCACGCACCGCATCGTGCCAACGATATCCTGCTGCGGAGGCCAAGCAATAAGTGACATCCTGATCGAAGGTGTTGCCACGGCGGTCTTCTTCCTCCATTAACAACTTCACTACTCCCACGTGCCCCCAAGTTATGGCCAACATGAGTGGCGATAGGCCAAATAACGGGTCGTTTTCATTGTAATTGACATCTCCTCGCTGGAGAAGAAGCTTAACTATTTTTTCATGTCCAAACTCCGCTGCAAACCTGATTGCTGTCGTACCACAAATTTTGGCTTCAGTGTTGGGATCAACATCTGTGCGGCCTAACAGGACCTCGACTACTCCATCGTGCCCTTTCTTTGCTGCCCACAGCAGTAGTGACTCGCTCAGCTGAGTATCTGCCATAATCAACTTGATATCGTTGCGCTCCAAAAGCCGCCTTACTAATCTCTCACACCCTATCTGGGCCGCATATTCAAGCAACATTCCCGCATCTTCCCTGTTCGCAATATTGAGATCAATATCCTTGCGTTGTAACAGTAACTTCACAACTCCACGCTGGCGCATGAGAGCGGCCCACACAAGCGGTGTTCTACCTGAATCCGTCTCCACCTTGTTAGGGTCCACATCCTCACAGTCCAATAGTAACTTCACCAATTCTTCTTGGCCATTCTTGGCAGCCACCAGGAGTGGTGTCTCACTGTTCCTCCTCCACGGGGTATTGGGAGTAATGTCGTTGTGTGCTAAAAGCAACTTTACAATTCCCACTGCGCCATCCCGGGTTGCATACAAGAGTGGTGTTTGGCACCACGGGCAAGTAACTTTGTTGGGATCAGTATCCTCGCGGTCCAATAGCAACTTTACAACTCTTTCTTGTTTCTTCTCAACGGCGTACCGGAGTGGCGTTTTGCAGTATTTAGTCTCCGTAGCATTGGGATTGGTGTTTGGCTGCTGCAGTAGGGCCTGTACAACACCCTCATGCCCCTTCTTTGCAGCCCACAGGAGCGGTGTTCGTTCCCCTTCTTTGTCTACACAGTTGGGATTTATGTCCTTCCGTTTCAACAGCTGTCGTACTACTCCAGTGTGACCACCCCCCGCGGCGTAAGAGAGTGGGGTTCGTCCAGATTCGGGGTCCGCAATGTTGGGATTGATGTCTGCTCGCTCCAATAACAGTTTTACAACTGCTTCGTGTCCATTCTCTGCTGCCAACGAGAGTAGAGTCTGGCCACATTCCATGTTCTCCGAGTTGAGATCCATGCCATCCCGGTCCACTAGTGTATATCTGCCGCTCTCATCCGGCAATGCCGGGTAGCCTGACATAGTTTGGAGTGTGTTGTTTTAGGTCGCGAAATAGCTTCTAATACCTATCTTAATCAGCGATATCCAACTGCCAGAAACTTGCAAGCTCGCTAGGTACGGGATAATATCACCCAGTATAACAAGGTGTGTTCTGATGCCAGCAGGATTTAAGGTACATACCAGTATTCAAACCCGGGTAGAAGCTTCGGGTAAAGGAACTTGAAGGTGTGGGGGTGTAGGTAGGATAGCTTGCAGCAAGCGCACCCATAGAGGATGAATGGAGGGGGACGAGTTGCCCAGCGCAGCTGTGGGAGCACGGGGACCGTTATCAAGTGTGCTGCTGTGGAAAGGTGTGCTGCAACCTAGGAGTTCTAGGGTGTTCCGTAATAGAAGTATAAGTAGTGAGGATTAAAAGGTAAGGAACATAGGAGAGGTCGATAAGTTGTGTGAGGAGAGCAAGAAGATGGTGGGGCAGAGCATCCAGTTGTTTGTGTAGAGCATGTGTGGGCTCCCCAATGCGGAGCCCTCAGCGAGGCATGGCATTTCATGTCTGGCAAAAACCTGCCGGCTCAAGGTTAAGGCTCAGCGATGCGGTGTCCCCAGCGAGGCACGGCATTTCTTGGCTAGCAAAAACCTGTGGTCTCTAGGTGAGGGCACCGCATCGCTCCGCCCTCACCTAGTCTATAAAAACAACTGGAATCTCTGCCGCACCATCATCTTGCTCGCCTCACACAACCTATTATCTTCTATCTTCCCTACCCTTTAATCAACGCTTCCTTTACTTCTATTACGGAACACCCTAGAACTCCTAGGTTGCGGCACACCTTTCCACAGCAGCACACTTGATAACGGCCCCCGTGCTCCCACAGCTGCGCTGGGCAGCTCGTCCCCCTCCATTCATCCTCTGTGGGTGCGCTTGCTGCAAGCTATCCTTCCCACACCCCCACACCTTCAAGTTCCTTTACCCGAAGCTTCTACCCGGGTTTGAATACTGGTATGTACCTTAAATCTTGCTGGCATCAGAACACACCCTGTGGCACTAGGGGATATTATCCCGTACCTAGCGAGCTTGCCAGTTTCAAGCAGTTGGACATCGCTGATTAAGTTAGGTATCGGAAGCTATTTCGCGACCCAAAACAACAGACTCCCAAATATGAACATCAGGCCGGGGGCTATGTCAAGCTGCCCGGGATTGCTAGATGGGAGTGGCGAATATATACTAGTGGACCGGGATGGCATGGATCTCAACTCGGAGAACATGGAATGTGGCCAGACACTACTCTTGTTAGCAGCGGAGAATGGACAGGAGGAGGTAGTGAAACTATTGTTGCAGCGCGCAGATATCAATCCCAACACCGCGGACCCCAAATTTGGACGAACCCCACTCTCTTGGGCCGCATGGTTTGGTCACACTGGAGTCGTACAACTGTTGTTGGAACGTGAGGATATAAATCCAAACTGTGTGGACAAAAAATGGGCCCGAACACCGCTCTTATGGGCCGCGAAGAGGGGGCACGAGGGTGTTGTACAGGCATTACTGCAACAGCCGAAAACCAATCCCAACGCTGCAGAGATGAAATACGGCAACACGCCACTCAAGTACGCAGTGTGGAAGAAACAAGAGAAAGTTGTAAAGTTGCTATTGGAGCGTGAGGATACTGATCCCAACAGTATTGACTGGCCTGGTACCCAAACGCCACTCTGGTGCGCTACCCATGATGGCGAAGTTGGAATTGTAAAGTTACTTTTAGCACGCAAGGACCTTGCTCCTGATATGGCATATTGGAGGAATGGGGAAACACCACTCATGGTAGCTGCCATCAAGGGGCAAGAAGAATTGGTGAAGTTACTATTGGACCGTGGGGATGTGAACCCCAACAAGGTGGAGACAGTGTCAGGACGAACACCACTCGTGTGGGCCTCTATAATGGGGAAAGAAGCAGTGGTAAAGTTGCTGTTAGAACGAGAGGATATCGATCCCAATATTGCAACCACGAAAGATGCCCAAATGTTGATCAAATATGCGGTAGAGATAGGTTGTGTGGGGTTAGTAAGGACGCTTTTGGAGAGCGAGAATATCAATTCGATTATGGCAAGCACTCAGCTGAGCAGGTCAGTACTACTGTGGGCTGCTAGTGAAGGTCATGAGGGAATCGTCAAGGTACTTTTAGACCGCACAGATGTCGACGCCAACACTGCAGATATAAATTCTGGCATAACAGCAATAATGCTCGCAGCGCAGTTTGGACATGAAGGGATAGTAAAGTTTCTTCTGGGACGTGAGGATGTCAATCGTGATGCGCGAGACCAGCGTTTTCACCGCACACCGCTTATGTGGGCTGTTATTGGAGGCCATGTGGCAGTAGTCAGGTTGCTAATGGAGGAAGAGGATAGCCGAGGTAACACTTTTGATCCCTATTTCACTTATGACTTGGCTAAGTCTGCGGGACACTACGGCCATGATGCGGTGCTGGACTTTATATTGGAGCGGGGTTACCACGATTACAATAATGAATTTTCTATATGTGGCAAAACACCTCTCGCTTGGGCTTCAGAGAACGGGCATGAGGAAGTAGTCAAATTGTTACTGGAGCGAGATGATATCGACATCAATAGGCGAGATAAAGCGTTTCGCCGCACAGCACTCATGCAAGCGGCTAAGAACAGGCACGAAGGTGTAGTAAAGCTTCTGTTGGAACATGATGGAATCAAAACCAACACTTCCGACAGGCTATCAGGCCTAACAGCACTGCTGTGGGCAGCTGGGAACGGTGATGCGCAGATAGTTAAGCTTCTTCTGGGACAGAGGAATACCAAGCCCAACAAAGCCGGCCGCAGATTTAGACGAACACCAGTTTTACGGGCTGCCAAGAAAGGGCATCTGGGGGTGGTGAAGTTGCTTCTAGAATTGGAGGATATTGATCCCAACATCCCGGACCAAGAATACGGCAAAACACCGGTCCTCTGGGCAGCGGGGGACAATCATATAGAGGTGGTAAGATTACTATTGGCGCGGGAGGATTTTGATCCCAATGCTCCGGCAGGCGGGTGGGGTGAAACACCCCTTTACTGGGCTGCATGCTATGGGAATCAGGAATTGGCGAAATTGCTACTGGCCCGATCCGATCTCGATCCCAATACTACTAATGGCTCATATGGTAGCACGGCTCTTGTGGCCGCGGCTGGATGGAACTATGCGGAAATAGTAAAGTTGCTGCTGGAGCGGGAAGATACCAATCCCAACACTACTGACAGTCAGTGGGGTCGGGCGCCGCTGGCGTGGGCTGCGAAGGAGGGGTATGAAGGGATAGTAAAGCTGCTATTAGAAAGGAAGGATATCAGGTTCGGGGCGCGGGACCTTGATGGCCAAACAGCACTGGAGTTAGCCGAGTCCGGCGGATACACAAGAATTCAGTTTTTACTCAGTGCACACAATATTTCCTCCTCACGATTATCTAGCTAAATAAATTCTGTTCGGACAGTCGCCCAAGTATCTCTGCTTCGCTTCAATCCTTGTAATTCTATTGTCTCAGTGAGCCATTCAGCATCCAGACACCATCCCCCTAATCACCGATTCCTATCACACAGACGGTATCTTTGCTTTCATAATTTTAGTTTCAACTCACATAGTCGTGAGGGATTTTCCTTTACCACTCCGATCCGATCTTGTGAACTCTGGGTTTTTTGCTTTTTCGGTCACTTGATATGATCCCAGATAGAAGAGTCGGACTCGGTGTGCTTGGTTGCTATGCCATAAGATAGTAGGGGTCCACACTTCTCTATGTTACTAGCACATTTTGTACATTCCATGGATGAATGTGGTGGATAAACTTTAATGGATTCATTTGTGTTGAGGGTTTTTTACTGCTTCTTTATGCGGACATGCTCGCGCAATACTGGATTCGATCCGTTCTGCTAGATCAGTCACATAAGGCTGCCGCCCAGCAAGAGCCAAGAATAGTCTACTCCGGCGGACGAATCAGACGGCGAAGCACATCCCGAAGAAATTCAACCATCTCTGGTCTGCCCTTGCTATAAAACGCGCTTGGGAGAAAAAGCTGGTGAAGTACTGTGCAGATTCCCGGGAAAGTTCAGTTTGCCGGTCATAGAGAAGCACGCCTCCCCCACACCCTGTAATAGCCACATCCGCCAGTGGGGACTCCTAGGCAGGGTGTGTTGATAATCAAGAATCTTTCCTCGCGTGATCTTGACTGTGGAGTAAGATGTCGGAAGAAAAGACAAGATTGTTTGATGATGGCTTGGAAATAAAGCGGTGGAACGGGCGAAGGCAATGGCAATCTTAGTATGAGTAAGGGTGTGTATAAACTAGGGGTTGATGGAAGGGGAAGTGTTTGGAAGGTTTGAGAAGTAGCTTCAGGGATACCGGAGGTTATGGGTAATGCTCCGGAGATCTTGAGACAATCAGACATCACACTATAAAGTTAGGAAACTGAGACAGTATCATGAGGGTATTGGGGCCGTCTGGAATGCCTAATAGCCGGTTCCCCTCCTATGAGCAACGCGAAATAGGAGGGGAACCGGCTATTATATAGTCTAGGGGAATGATTTGCTTTTTCTTTTTG
>QLOI01001365.1:0-19787 GCA_003313605.1 Tuber umbilicatum
CCTCCTTTCCCAGATTGCTGATCCGAAGGTTGAGAAAACACCACTGTGGAGTAAGGAAAATAGCATTATTGCTCCCATCTTTTCTGGTCTATCCCTCGTCTCGCTTCGAAGTAAGAGAGATATTTCTACCAAAACTTTACCCGTTGTCGAGGAGGGTCTTTGGACGAAACGAACCGATCTCTCTAAAGTTTCGCGAGATACTACGGGATTATGGGGAACAATTGAGGAACTGCCGAAAGTGGAGGCTGCTCTCAAACATGTCCCCATGCTCTGGAATAGGGAGGGTATCACGACCCCCATTTTCGCTCATTTACCTACCGATTCAGCACGATCAAAGAAGGACACATCTTCAATCGTTCTCCCAGTATTCACTGAGCCTATGTGGAAAAAGGAAATTGTACTTGAAGCAAAGCCAGGGCTGTGGAAGCCCCCACCAAAACCTACCGGGCTATGGGATGCGGGTGCGAAGACTAAAACTTTAGCACAAATGTCTCTCGAGAGGAAGGCGAAGGGTTCGCCTCTTTGGAAGAAGGAAGGGGCTCGCAGGACAACTAACTCTGTGCCGATAAGAACAAATACTGCGGTACGATTACCGGACAAAACTACTCTTCCGAAGATGGTTGGAGGCTTATGGAAACCGAGGATTGCAGTTGAACCGGTTCCACAGCTTTGGGCACGCAGAAGATCAATGAAGGCGCAGAAGCAGCCTGTGGGCGTTCTCTTGTGGGCGCGAGAGACGGCATTAAGAACCACAGAAGCTATTCCTGAGCGAACAAGAGTCTCTTTTACCCCCTCGGATAGCCCTCTACCTAAGGTATCCGGAGATCTCTGGCAAAAGGAGACGCCCGAAGGGCCGAAAGGATTATGGAAACGACCTACCAAGACTGTATCATCCACTGTCCTCCAACCCTCGGCTCCCCTCTGGTCCCGAGAAAAGGCCTCAAGACGAACAGCCGCTGTTCCTGAACGCTTTGCCCCTGTTCCGAAAAAGACTCTCCTTGCTCAAGCCGATCTCCCAAAGGCCTCGGGTACTTTATGGAAGCCAAAGGCCGAGGCCGCTCCTAAGGGCCTTTGGGTCAAACCCGCAGTTATCGCGACCAAGCCTATCGCCATTCGTACCGTCCTGTGGACTGCGGCTTCAGCTTCTCGCACAACCTCCGCCGCGCCCGCACGAAGTTCTGTTCCAAAGAGAGCCATCGAAGAACCTCTGCCTGTGGTCTCTGGAAACATGTGGCAGAAGAAGTCTCCCGAGATATCAAAGGGACTTTGGAAGCGTGAGATCAAGACAATTGGGGCCTTCCGGAAGACTACAAGCACGCCGCTTTGGTCAAAGGAAGGCGCGGCACGCACTACAACCGCTATTCCCGAGCGCGCCCCATTTGTGCCAAAACCTGCCTCTACAAAACCATTGGAGCCCGCAATTGGAGATTTGTGGCAACCTGAACTCGCTGAAAAAGAAGTTATCAGGCTTTGGAAACAGAAGCCCGTAGTCTCTAGGGCGGGTGTTTGGAACGTAGAAGGAACAACCCCCTCGCTAGCGGAGATCAAATGGGAACTCGCTGCCAAATATACCTTATGGCAACGAAGATCTGTTCTAGCAGCACGTGGTGCAAACGGGGATATTTCCAGCAATCGATCTTCATTTATCCAGAGGAAGTTAACGATGGATCCAATTCATCTAGATACCACTCAAAGCGATCCCTGGAGACCAACAGAGGGTTCTGCCGATGATGATGACACCTCATGGATGATCACTAACACTCCGCCCAAGGGGGCTTTGAGTCGCACATCTACGCTTTCCGACATAAGCGAAATTTCGCCACCCACCTCGGCAGTTGATGCATACGAGCCTGGGATCAAGACTCATTCCAAAAACTCCAGCATTTCCTCCACCAGCGGGCTTTGGCGACCGCTGTCCGATGGCTCATCGTCTAAGAAGGCGGGGCTGTGGTCAAACGACGAGACTTCAACGCCTTTTGTGAATCTAATTGGCGACATTAGGACCGAGAGTATTCCTTTGCCCGCACAGAGGGAAAAGCCACTCGAGACCTTTGATAGCTCTCATAATCTGTGGCAGCCGGAGATCTTATGTGATCCGAAGGTAAGGACACCCCCCGGCACTGGATGGTTCTATATCTAATGGAATTACTCCAGACAATCCGATCGAACTCTGACGCTTCCGATTATTGCACTGGGGGCTCGGTTTCTGAATTCTCAGATGACTCTTTCTATTCAGCTATGGGCGCACACAGCGAGCATGGTGGTGAGGAGAATACCCCTTCAAACGTATTCGTTGGTCAATTTCGAAGGGACAATTACATTATTCGTGAGTTCCACCATTGTCTCCGTTTTCGGGTCTTAGCACTAACAACCCGCAGAAAGTCAAGCGCCCGAGCAGAAACTAGCAGAGGATTCCCCATTTGCAAGCAATTTGAGAATCCCCTCCCTCAGGCGCAAACTCCGACCAACAGAAGAGAGGAAGGGGCGGAACACGGGTGTAACTGGGGGACAGATTTCCGAAGCGGAGACGACGGAGAAGGTTGTGGCTCCGAGTGCAGGATATCTTTGGAGTAAGGGAACTGTTTGAAGCTATTTAATGTTTGGGTAGCATGGCATGGATTGATCTAACGCATAGCGCGGATACCTAAGAAGTTGGCTCTTTTTCCCTCATTCTTTAACTCTTTATATCTCTCCTCTCCCCTTTATCCCTATATTAACTGTTTCTGTATAAGTAATGGAGAGTAGCATTAAGTTATGGTAATAATAAAGTGTCTTATGTGTCATAATTAGCATCTATTCGGGTATACCTCTAGATGGAAAGTATGGTGCACGTGCGTCTTTGTTACGAGTAGCACCGTAAGCCAAATAGTGAAATATACGGTAACTCCAGTCTCATCTTCAACAAGCAGCTATTCCCAGTATGTGTTTCAGCTGCACCCAAGTTCCGAAGAGCTCGTGCTCGGATAATACCGGACGTCACCGCACTAAATTTTAAATAATTGATATAATACCGTACTAGGGGTACCGTATTCAAAGTTAAAAAAGAGGAAACAACTCAGCTTGCTTCGCTATTTCATGTATGCTTGGCTCACACAACAGCTAATTTACCATTCCTTTACTATACTTTTTTTTTGAGTAGATGTTGAACACAAAAGGTCAGTATCTACCAGAGAAGCTGGTTTTAACACAACTCTACCAAAACTCGGGAGCAGGACATGATGTGAAAAGAAATTTTTCAAGAATCAGAAGATAATCCTAAGATATTATAGCACACTTTTAAAACAATTATTCATTTTTTCTTGCAAAAATCTCTTTGTTTGACATTTCGTTAAATAAATGCATAGTTTTTACAGTATCTTTGGTATCTACTGTATTTTAACCTGGGTGCTTTGCCTTCGGATGCCCTGGTGCATTCAAATATACCACCAGAAACGAGAGGATAGTACTGGCTAACACCATGGACTCATTACTGAGAAGTCATCTTTTTTACTTTGAATACCACTGTAAATTACAGCTGTACTGTACGGGTGGGTACTGTACAATACCGGAAAGCGGCACCCCGCATCACAAAATTTTATTCCGGGTCATCTTGGCTTTTGCCATCGGATCAGAGTGCATGTCACAGAGAGTGCTAGTAAGCTACGTATGGGTCTCCTTTAGCAAGCAGATTTTAGATCGCCAACCTGTGGAGATTGGGGATGGTTAGACAAAGACTTTGGTGGTGTTTGACTCGCTGTGATTTGGGATGGCCGTGGCTTGAGATCATGATTTCCTAGTCACACATAGCATTTGGCTTTCATGTCAAAAAACTAGCCGTAGCACGAGGTCTTTAAATCACGATTTAAAATTATCCCAAATCATGATTTAGAAATATGATACTATCATACCAAGCCAAACACTCTATCTCGGATCATAGTGTGCCAAAAATGTCATTAAAGGTGAGGCTTTGGTAGTATTGAGGAGGATAAATTTATAGTGCATGGGAGGACGCTACCGAGGAATAGCAAGGTTGGGCCTGCGATATTGTGTTATTATTTATCCGCAACTCTGGGGTTTAATATGTGATTAAAAGCCTAAATTGGGGTTCTTTTCCTCCCCTGTACGCCATGTACAACACCTCTCCCCTCCTTACATCTCCATTGGGATCTGAAGCGGTTTTATACTGACCCGGCTAACAGTGCCGGTAAGCTGGCATGCTTCTTCCCCCCTATTTTCCGCAACAACAAAAAAGTGCACATTTTTCAACACCATCGGAAAAGAAAATTTTTTTCTCAACTTGCCTCACAGCAGTCGCTCCTAAACAACCTCATCACAAAATCTGAAGACCCCAGTCATGGCATTCGCTGGGGCTATGGACACCAGGCCTGATGGCTATGAGACTCCCGAGTCACCCTCACATGAGGCGGGCAGACCGGATCTTTACTACAGGCAACTACAAAAAACCACATTGGACTACCAGAGGGCCTCTGGGCCACCAAAGGATTCACCCATCATGCTAAGAATGGAGGAACTCGATGCCGACAGCCCATCGGACGGGGAGTTTATCATTAATACAATACTCATGACTATGGCCAAACAACAGCAAAGCTTCATGGCCACAGTACAGAACTTTGACAGGAACGTGCAGGAGCTCTGCCAGGAGGTCAAGGACCTGCGCACCCAGAAAAATACTGATATGTCTGGTCACAAAAACCGAACCAATGAGAAGGCACAGACTTATGCGGATGTGGCCGGCGCAACGAACCAGAGCACAACCACTCCAGCCCCAGCGAACAAAAAGAAGCACAAGGCTGAGGAGGGTCCAACACCACCAACGCCACTCTCTTTGAAGCAAGGGAAGGCAAACGAAGAGACTACTAAGGCCAATCCACGGGAGGGAAAGAAAGAAGAGCTGAAAGAAATGAAGCTGGTCAACATGGCAAAGAGGAAGCTCTTTACTACAAGATCAGCAATAATGCCATTAATGGATCCGGCCAGGGAGAAGGTCCTCATAGCCAAGGCTATAGCCACGACCCTGACCAAGTGCGAATGCAAAGCTCCCACGAACCTACAGGTATTTTCTAATAAAATAAACGGTACCATTACACTTACGGCCCCACCAGGGGTTGATTCTGGCAACTATGCCAAGTACCTAGAAAAATTAACCAACACCTTGAATGAAACCATCGGAACTGAACTGGCATACTACCTCCCCTTCCGCAGGGCACCTACGGATGTGGATGTTTTGGTTCATGGGGTCAATCTCTTGACAATTCCGGACAATAACAAAGACCTCAGTAACGAGGTCAGGGAGGCGTTTAAAATGTCACACAAAATCGATATCACCAGCGCAAAGTACTTGAAACTAGTCGAAAGACTGAGACCAGGAGTGAAGGCTACATCAATAATACTGAGAGTCCCAGAACAAGAGGCAGCTAAATTAGTTCCGCGAGTCCTGTTTATGGGAAAATTCAAAGAATCAGCAATAATGTGGAAATCATCTCCAACGATGCAATGCTACAGGTGTTGGAAATATGGTCATACGGAGGCGGGCTGCAAGTCACCCACCATAGTTTGCCCCATCTGCTCCAAACCGCATGATCAAAAGGAACACCGATGCCACCAGACATCATGTCGTGGACACAAAAAACTGATTCCAAATTGCTGCCTCATGACACCAGCCAAATGCCCTGCCTGCGAAGGCCTCTACTCAGCTCTTGATGGGGACTGTCCTAGGAGGTTGGAGGTGAAGGAGATGGCAACAATAAAATACGAACAGCGTCTAGCTTCTCTCACAGGTGCTGGAAGCACTGAGAACCCCCCACCACCTTGCCATTAGGCCACCATGGCGGGACAACCTAATACAAGGACCACTACGGGATGGAGAATCAATGTCGTACAACATAATTGCAGAGGGAGCAATGATGTTTTTTTATCGTTATTTCACATAGTCAGAAATTTTAAAGTTTTATTTGTTTGTGTTCAAGACCTACCACTGTACAATGGGGAGCCGCTAAGGGCCACAGGGTACGAGTGTTTGTTTTTAAAAAGTGTTAAAGTTCGTGTGTGTACTTATGTTTCCTTGCGAATTTTGGCGGATATTTCATTTGTTATAGTACTGAGAAAGGATGATGTTTTGTATTTGAGAGTGTTTGCGAAGAAGGGGAAGCTGGTTGGCCAGAGTTGTTCTTTTGCTTTACTTAATGCTTACAATAGGGAGATGGATAGAGGACATTCAGTCAAACCCGATCTGCTTTTTATTTCAACTATCGAGCCTACACTTGTGGTAGATGACCTCAACATTCATACCAGTTTTACAGACCCACTGTGCAACCTATCCTCTGACGAACGAAGAAGAGGTAAACTCTACATGCACATGGCTATGTTGAATGGGTATTCAATTATGAATACACCAGGAGTGTACACCAGATTCCCGGACAACCCAACGATACACAGGTCTTCCGCCATAGATTATACTCTTGCAAACACTACACTGTTGGCTAAAGTATCCAGGTGAAGGGACATTTTCCAAAGAACTGGATCAGATCACATCATTATCCTTACCAAAATCGACTCGCAAGTTGTGGAATTGACAAGGCCGCCTCCTAATTGGAAGGAGATCAAGTGGAGAGATGATGAAGGGGTTTCTAACCCTGCCATCGAGGCTGCACTTAAGGATTCCCTAGATGGGGGGACTAGATATCAAGGCATAGCGGGGCCGGAGACACCCATTGAGACCTTTGAGAGTAACCTTCGCAGACTCATAATGATGGTTAAGAGCTGGGCCCCAATGAAGAGACCAACTGTGTGGTCAAAAGCCTGGTGGACGGCAGAAATCACGGAGCTGAGAAGAGTTTATACTTTGGCTGCTCGGCGTGTGAGACGTGACGGGAGCAGAGTGCAAGAAAAAGATGAGGCTAGGAAAGTGTACAGAAAGGCAATTGTTACAGCCAAGAGGAAACACTGGGATGACTTTCTGGCTTCTGCAAAAAAGAATGATGTGTGGACTGCCCACTAATTCACCAAGGTAAGGTACCCAACCAGGGTACCTGGGGGCCCCAGTGACACACCAGAAGAGATGAGTCAACTAATAATGCAACACTTCTTTCCCGAAAATCCAGAACCAGTCCTGACAATGCTACCAGCTTGGCAACACCTGACAGATGATGAGAGGGTGACCACGACAATGGAGGAGGTATCCAGGCATTGGAGAAGTGTAACAATAAATCAGCACCAGGACCCGACCAAGTACTGTATTGGGTTTGGAAAAATATACACAGACTGAATGGGGAAATAATACCACTGCTAGCCAGCGACCTGTTACGTTGGGGGATCCACCCCCCATCACTCAAGGGCTCACTTGGGATTATACTCCTGAAACCAAATAAGAAGGATTACACAGATTGTGCCAGCTTCAGGGTGATTGCCTTGATGCAAACATTTTCCAAGATAACTGAAAGAATCATCAACAAAAGATTGATGGCTATCGTTTACAAAACAGGACTCTACTGCATAAACCAGATGGGCACCCTCCCACAGCGGTCTACAACTGATGCAGTCATATCACTTAACAACTGGATCAAAGAAGCGCAATTCGCAAACCAGAAGGTCTCTACAGTCTTCCTGGATGTCAAAGGCGGCTTCGACAATGTTAACCATCAGAAACTACTAGACATTTTCACAAGTGAGGGGGAGGTCTCAAACTACATAACAAATTGGATTTCCAACTTCATTTCATCCAGAGAGGTGTCTCTGGTATACCTAGGTAGCCCGCGCAAGGCAGACCAGATCAAGATCAGTATACCTTAAAGGGTCACCCCTTTCACCACTACTATTTATAATATACGTCAAGAAACTCCACCTCCAAGTCGACCCTGAAAAGTTTTTCACATCATCGTATGTGGATGATTTTCAGTTCACATCAGCCTCAAGTTCCTGGTACCAGAATACAAAACTGCTAGAAGAAAAGGTTGCCGAGATGAATGTCATAGCAGCAAGTCTGGGCCTTTCCTTCAGTATTGCCAAAACAGAACTATTGCACTGGAGGACTCCTGGGGAGAAGGAGGATCGGTCTGAATGCAACCTGCTTGTTCAATCTCATATGGTACAGCCGGCAGCCAAGGTGGTCAAATGGCTCAGATACTGGTTGGCGGATAATGGGGAAACTTTTACACATTTCTTGAAGAGGCTTGCACTGGCTCAGAGTGCCTTTAACAGAATTCAACATCTATCAATGCCAGGTAAAGGCCTCTCCCCATATGGGGCCCGTAGGCTTGCCAAAGATATTATACTACCTACCTCACTGTATGGGGCGGAGTTCCTCCAGCCAACGATCACCATGCTGAAGAAAATGCAAACGTTCTGGAATAGGGTCCTTCGGTGGATCACGAATACCTTTTACGCTACAAATATTACTGTCCTATCGGGAGAAGCTTGTCTCGCCCCGATAAAGGTCTACGTCGAACAGATTAGAATGATGTCAGCAGTGAGAATTACGACTGCTATACCACAAAATAACTTGGCGACAGCTATGCTACCTGGGGGTCACCCGATCACAGATCAATACCGGTTCCCCTCTAACAGGTGTAAAGCTTTTGATTCGAATAAGGGCGGCATGAGACCCAAGACATGGAACTTTACAAATACCACGACAGCTCAGATACGCTTACCAATAGATGAGATAGGGGCGCTGGCGGCAGGAGTGTTTGCTAGCCGGCCCTTCCCACAGAAACCAACTACACTTTCAATGGTATCTGAAGAGCAGCCAAGGCGTACCTCAAGGCGAAAGAGAAAGTAAGAAAAAACCAATTTCGGATATGGAAGGAGTGGGACTACCCACCATATTATGAGTACCGACCACCTTACCGGACGTGGTGGAATTTCATGGTATTCCCAAAATTCCGTGCCAGCAGAGTCCATCAAATGCATGCCAACAAAAGCTACCTGAATGCTCAAACGGATTGGTCAAACCAGGACAGGGACCCGCAGTGTAACCACTGTGGAACAGCACCTCAGACCATTTCGCATATCATCACAGACTGTCCAGCCCTGTCGGAAGTGAGGAAGGGTTATAATATGAGTTGTTTCCACATATCTCCAGGGTCGGATTTATGGAAAAAGGATAAAAAAGGTTTTATGCTGATTGGAGGTTTTATTTCCTTTATTATTGAAACTAAGATTAACTTTCCGGTGAGGTTGGAGGTTTTTCCTTTTACAAGGGGGTCCGCTTTGGGATCCTGAATTTGATATTTTTACCTTTTGTGAGAAGTTATGCTTGTGTTTTGATGCTTTGGCATCCTTATATGTTATGTTATGGGGGAGATTTTAGTTTCTTTTGTTATTAAGGGTTTTAGGCCATATCTTAGGATGCATGTCACGGTTCCCAATAAAAATCACCGGATTTAACAAAAAAAAAAAAAAGCGCCGTTAAGCTGGTTACCGTAAAGTACTATGCAGTCCCCACCTTATCCTAGCGTAATCCCGAGTGACATTTAATGAGATCCTTGGTTACCCGACTTTACCTTCGCACAACGATATAACCAACACCTTGAAAAAAAGCACATCTTATCTTACCTTCGACAGTCCGAGTAAGTCCCTCTCCCCATTCAGTCTCACCCACAACCCCCGGCTAACCACCCCCTCCCCAGTGCCCCGCCGTTCCCGACTAACCACAAGCGACGACGGTTGGACCAACATCCCCGCCAAACACAACCCCCCCAAAACCCTCTCAGAGCACCAAAAACGAACCTCCCCCTCCTACGCATTGCAACAACAAACCTCTCCCCTCACCACAGAGCAAATAACCCTCCACCTAAACCCACACGCACAAGCGCTCCTCAAATCCACACTATGGACGCAAATTCGCAACGCCCTGGCTCCGCTGGCACGGGTGTTGAACAGACTGGTTGTTTTTGGCCTGGGCAGTTTTTCGGGCCTTGCTGCTTCATCAACGTATTACCAGTTTGCGCTCGTGCGGGAGATTGCGGAATTGCTAAGGATTGGGAAGGGGGAGGTGTACTTTCAAGACCCGGTGTTTACGAAGTGCGATAGGGCTTTTTTGGAGGGTGTCGGAAGTGTGGTTGAAGTTGGGCGGGGGGAGGAAGTAGTGCAGGAGGGGACGGTGGTCGTGGCGGTCCATTTGGAGTATGAGGTTCTTGAGGGGGTGGTTGAGGGAGGGCCGGGGGTGGTGGTATGCAATGATTTGGGGCACTTTTTAGATATGTGAGCGACTAACCCTCCTTCATCGGGTTTTCGGGGGCTCCCCTAAGGTGGGTGGGCAGGTGCTAATGGCAAGGGTGGACAGGAGAATCGGTGGGGAAGTGGAGTGGGTGAGGGGTTTTTTGGAGGGTGTTGAGGGAGAGGTTTTGGAGTGGGATATCGGCGGTGGGGGGGCATTTAATCACTCGGCGGTTTACTGGAGGAAGGGGTCGAGGGATCACTGGAAGGTTGAGAGTGATAAAGAGGGTAGTGAGAATGAGGTTGGACCCGTGATGGGCACCAGGGCAATTAATACATAATTACCGCTCCTAGGGTAATTGTCACGGCGCGTCACTCGCCGAGAGTTATGTGCCACATCAGAGGTTCATAATAATATTATAATATTACACGGCTACTTCGCAAGATACCTCTGTGGGGTACCCACTTTCGTAGGATGCTATCAGAAGTTTTTTTCTTCACAAGTACTGTATCCTTCCTCCTGATAGCTCCCGTACAGGTTAACTACGTGCCGAGCAGGAAAATTAAAAAAGGGTTGAAAAGAGAAAGGTATCCTGCCAAGAAATAAACTTTTGATGGCACCCTGTTAGACGAAAGTGCTCCCTAGAGGGGCATCCTACAAAATAACCATACCATATGCATAACTTTAGCTGGTAACTCCTGACTCCCGGCTTCGAAGTCGGGCACAATGCCCTGAGCGAGATTCTCATAAGCCATGAATAGTGTGGTGCTCCTCTGTTATGCCCTTAGTAATGTGCGGTGCCTGATGTCCTTAGCCCTCCGGCTGTAATCCATGGCGCTTCCAAATTGCGTCTTTCTCACCGCTGATACCCCCTTTTTAGCCCCGATATCTCTACTGCGATTATTCCTTCCTTGGGGACGGGGGGTTCTTCATCTTTAGCAAGTTTAAATCAGTGTGTTTGTGGTTTTCTTCCTTCCCCATTGCACGCTCCGAAGCTTCACTGTATTTCTTCAAAAGCCGTCGGGTATGAACAGCCACTACCAGCAGAAGCTGTAAGTTCCTCTCAATAGTTGCGACGAAACCCAGGGTTCCGCCAGAACTTGTACGAACTCCACCCATAGGATCCGGCAATACAGTATGTCACAAGAGATCACTCGTCTCCCAGTCTTTGGTCCGTCTCATAGGTGTATGATATGACGCCGGTACCCACGACGGCTAGCTTGAGAACTGGACACAATCCCAGGAGGAGGTTCGGGTGGGGGGAGAACAATTTGGCACTTGCGCAATTCAGTGCGTGGGCTTGTTTTATAGGCGAACACTATAAGCCGTTAGGACTGGTGCTGATAATTGAATTCTGTTGGTATCTGAGGGGGGAATCGGTGATGGCTATGGCTGCCGCATGCACAGTCAGTTATGTTTACCGGGAGAAATTTTCCTGCTCAAGTTTATGTTAAGGGTTTAAGTGGCCGTGGGGTTTCGTCGGCTACACGAACGGATATTTCCTCCCTAGGCTCTTTATACGAGGCTCTCCTGTCGAAGAGAACACTCCCAATTTCCTTTTATCAATGCTCAGGGGTCCAGAAAGTGTCCTTCGGGATATCTGAGAGGATTCCAGGAGATAAGAAGTTCAGCTGGGCAGCATTAAGGTTTGATCGCAGACGTTTGAATAAAATCACCCCCCGTCCATCTACTTTCTCCAGCATTTCACACCCACCGTCTCAAGAACCCTTGGAAACTACCTGTCTCCCCCCCCCTAGTCCTATCCACACAGCAGCCCGCTATTCTATCTCACAATCTCCACCTCTCCACAACTCAACTAGCATGCCCTCCCATCCACTGGTATTTCAGTCGGTACACGCAACGAGATTGATACCAAACGGCCAAAACAAGCCAACCCAGATACCGCATCAAACCAATTGTAAGAACATAGAAGGCCAGTCTTCTTTAGCCTGGAATACTTGAAAGTGAGATCCCGGGAAAGTGAGCGCATGGAACAGAGGCCTCGCAAATCTCGAGAGTTCGGGCATGAGAGGTCCCAGTGGGGTTAGAAAACCGGGGGATGGTCATGAGAGGGCTTAAAATTGTCCCTCCTAGTCTCTTTTGGTGGAATATTTTTTACCCTCCGAAAGCCAAGGAACTAGTACACTGTAGGAACTGTTAAGACTGCACAGCCATCGTACCCAAGCTGAACCGGAGTGTTCCTCCACCAGTTCCACAATCGCGATTCCACGAGAGGGAGCCAAAAATAATCTAGCCCTTTTACCAATTAGTATATGTCATGTCGTGAAGGTCCTGGTACTGTGGTTCAGTTCAATCTAACTGCGCCCATGGCGGTTTTACACGATCATTGCACTAGTAGACTTTTTTGTGGTGCAAAACCCCGAGATGTGAAGCCTTCCCTATTCTAAGCTTGAGGGAACTCCCTCCCTAAGGGAGTCCGAGTTTTTCGATGGTGGTACCGGCAAGGTATTCTTAGGACGAGCAGTCAAGAGAACACTACAGGTATTTGATCGCCGTTTACAGCTTTCCCTACGATTGTGCACGTAATAGAAAGTTGTTTGCACTTGACTTAATTAGACACGGCTTACCAGATCAAACTGCTGTCAGGCTAGAGCCGAGCCTAAAAGCGTTCCCGATCCGAACCACGAAAAACGTGGGCAGTCCTGTTTTTGTGCTAAAAGTTTCGATACACCCACCACCCGAGCTTCCAAGACTTCCTCTAAAGCCCATAGAATCCCATCACACGATCGAGCACCGTCCGGAACCCTTCACTGCCTATCACATCCGACAGATAACAGTCTTACAACCCAGTGAGCCTAACGTTACCATCTACCACGCACCTCCTAAATATACAAAATACTCTCTCTCTCGAACAAGTGCAGGAAAAAAAACAAAAAAACACCAGTACGGTACAGTGCACGATGCACCGCCTCCCGCCACCACCCCAACCACAAGCAGCCTACCTAGCCCCCTGAAAGAGACACAAAACTTTAAACAGCACCTCACCCTGGGCACCTTGGACAAGTCTGCACATCATTCCATGAGGTCATTGGTGAGAGAAAAGCTTCGCGAGGGAGTGATCTAGCGAGTGAGGAGTTGTGATTAGCTCTAATTTGGCGAGGTTAGGATCCCTGCTACAGTATCAGGTCTTTATCAACCAAGCACTTTGCGCCGGCACGAGTACTGTACTTGGGGAAGGAGGTTATCCCAAGCCATATGGAGAAATGTCCCCACACCGCACCCAAATCGATCCACGAGCGGCCTCTCGGTTCCCCGCCACCGCAATTTAATTTGCACAGAACCGAGCAAATAAAAATAATAATAATACTATGTATCACATCACGGAGAGCGTAGCACAAAGTACTCGCACAAGATTCGCAGTACAAAGTTCTCCATTCGAGTACGAGCACTTGTGCAGTGCTTGGGATGATGTACGAGTACGAAAAAATCGCCCTCCTGCGCTCGAGGGAGAGGAAAAGTCCTCCCCCCTCCTTCTCGGATGCCGTCGGGTGGCCCGAACCTTTACGGTCCCATACGGTTAAAAAAAAAGCTGTGGCTTTACTCGGATATTATTCGGTGCACACCTTAGAATGCCCCTCTGCGATTATAGTAAATTTATCATACAGTACGGCGCTGTGCTCCTCTCCACCCGCATTTGAGCCGTGAGGCTTTGGGTGGTTTCTTCCGAAAGCTTTGATCCTCATCAGCTTCAAACGAATAACTTACTCACTTGACGACACGATGGGTGGGGGGATACGGGTAGTCTACTACTTTTAGGTAAGACTTGGCCCAAAAGCCGACAGATGGATCTCTACTATGAGTCGAGGCTTCAGAAAAAACCACAATAAAATCATAAGAGTTGGGAACTGAAAGTTGATTGATTGATCGATTGACTGATTAGTGACGGATCGCGATCTGCAGCCACTTTTTATTCCTATTTTATCTCTCGACTCTCCCTCACGGAGAGCCGGAACCCAAAGTGTGCACCAAGTCGTCTTCAGCCGCATAGGATGGATTTCGAGGATGATACTTGCACAGTACTCGTACAAAGGGAGAATTCGACATTGGGTTTTTGCTAAAAATACTTTTCACGTGACTGGTGAATGGGTTATGGTAAGATGATCTTTTCTCCTGCTTTCGAAGAGGAGGCTGTGTTGCGCTTTTGGGGTGTCATGGGCGTGTGATGTCGCCTCCCCCGGGTCTCCCGGGGGTTTCGCGTGGTGGTGAATGGGATGGTGGGGAAGGGAAGGGATGAATGGTGGGTTCTGAGGGCATTAAGCTGGGGCTGGGATGAGATGGAAGGGCATTTGAATTTGTGGAGCGTGTGGGGCAGAAATGAAGCTTTTCAAGGAGGTGGTGGTCCTTGTTGATGGTTTCTGCTCTTGCGAACGGGAGGGGTTTTTTATAATACTTGCACAAATAGTGCTTTCGCGAGGCTGGAGAGGAAAGAACAAAGGAACGGACGGAAGAATTGACGATAGACCACTCGTACCTACCATTCATTTGTTCATTCGCTCATTCATTCGCTCACTTATTCATTGTTTAAGGGGGTTGGATCAATCAATTCATCCTTTTCATTCGTTTTTGTTATTTTTCTCGGCTTCTGGCGCTTGGCTGGGTTTCTCGGTTCGAGGGTTCCTCCAGAAAAGGATAGAAAGGGCAATTACCGGACTGTATTGTACGAGTATCACGGTACTGTACATGCACTCGAGTACTGCACAAGCACAAAGTGTGTTCTTGGATCTCTCTCCAAGCGGCCCGGTTGTCCTGCGCAACCGTCGATCCTCCAATAATTCGAGCTGGATGGCTTTTCACATAAACAACCAAGATACAAACTAGCATTTCTGCCCGCGAGCTCTCTCTCCATCTCTCTATTCCCTCTCTCTCTCTCCATCTCAGCCTATTCTATTTACCGTGTCCTCTCAATTCTACTTGTACACATCTTTGTGCATCTCTCTGTACTATTCTACTCTCTACACAACCTGTCACTCTCCCCCACGCTTGATTTCTCCCTGTCTGCTGTCTTTCGCATTTCCGAGAGGTACTCAGTACGGTAAGTTGTAAGCCATTGTCCGTGTACGAGCACTAGTAGTGCTCGTACTCTGAGCTCAAACCGATCCCCACCCCGCAAATTACCACAACTTTGCTGGCCTCACTCACTCATGTCACTAACGAAAAAAAATCGCCCCAGCTCCAACAGGTCCGACCCACCCCTTTGGAGTGTAAGCGCAAGGGGGAACAGAATAGGCCCCCTTTCCGAATCACGAAAACCTCAAAGTGGAATAACCCCCTATCGTTGCACCAGGTGTTACTAGGCAAGAGAAGGCAAAAAAAGAAAAGAAAGAAGAAGGAAATATCCGCCATCTTTTAGGCTATAAACGAAAGGGGGGTTGCGCCGTCCACAAAATGTCGGACCTTCAACGAAACTTTTCCTTCCAGGCACACGACGACAATCCGGCCTACCATCCTCTCAATTCTCCCACCGACTCTCCCCAACGAGGACTAATGGCTCAAAATTCGCAGCCATTAACTGGTGACGATCCGGAGGGATTGGATGAAGGGCACTCTGCGCATTCCACTCCCCATCGAGTGCCTTCTCGGGATCCGTTGCCCGTGGTTGCTGCTGGGGGGGAAGGAGAGGGAGAAGGACTTGCGAATAATGGAGGTGAGAATAGCATTGAAACCGACGATGCCGCGTCGCTTTATCCTAAACCCTCTGAGAATAGCCCCCGACTAACGCCCGCTGGTGGTACCGAGAAGACGAGAGGTACTGGGGCTCGGAATTAGGTGACCGCCGGTCAGGCTACTTTGCGGGAGAAGGGGATCAATATGGCAATTTGAATTCATCGCAGAGAGGTTTGGTGGCACCTGGATCCACATCATCGCCACTATATCCACCATCAGTTTCTTCACCTTCTTCCCAGGCACCGCTGATAGGCGGAACACCAGCTCCCGCCCCGCCAGCGCATGGACTCGGCGCTTTGGAGAATAGGTCCAGTGATAGGGTGTTGTCTACCCCTGTCGGCGGTCACTATACGGATAATCCATACAACCGCTATTCGACCACGTGGGATCCGGTATTAAGCTCAACGCAGGTACAGGTCGACGGCAACGCCGATGTATTAAGCGATGAAGAGGAGGAGGCACAGCGACGTGGGACCGCTGGAGCGGCAGCGACGGGTGCTACAGGTGGGGGTGTGTTGGCTGCTTTAGGTTCTAGGGTTGGCCTACCAGCTCCCAGCCACGCCCACGGTGGTACTGCTGGCGCGGCCGGGACTGGGGGCGGGGGAAGCGGGGTCGAGAGGGGCGGCCTATTGGGAGGAAGCGATGGGGGGTCAGGAAATCTCAATAATGGTAGGGCCGAGATCTTGACTCTTTCTTAGGAGCACTGGGACACCATCGCTAATACTAATGGCGGGTTCAGAGAAAGTTGCGCAATCCGAATGGCTACGATCACAGACGAAGTCAAAGAAGAAGCTCCGGTGGATCATCGGCGTCATACTAATCCTCTTTATCCTCGGCGCGGCGGGAGGCATATCTGCGGGAGTGATCTTGTCCAAGAAGGGCTCCGGGGGCTCCGGGAGCTCCTCAGAATCTACACGGGAAGCGAGTGGAGGTGGAGGGTCTGGGCTTTCCGGAGCGGAAGACACGAAGCAGAACGGCGATTTGAACAAGGACTCGCCCGAAATCAAAACTCTCATGTCAAACACCAGGTTTAAGAAGGTCTTCCATGGGATGGACTACACTCCTCTCAACGCGGTCTACCCTGATTGTACTTCTCCTCTGTGGTCTGCTTCGAGGTCGTCCGGTCGAGCTAACATGCTTTAGGTATAGGAAACCCCCCAACCCAGAACAACATTACCCGTGATATCGCCGTCATGTCCCAGTTGACCGACAAACTCCGTCTCTATGGCACCGACTGCAACCAGACGGAAATGGTTCTCCACGCAATAGACATGCTAAAAGTCGACATGAAAATTTGGCTCGGTGTTTGGCTAGACAAGAACACGACAACCAACACCCGTCAGCTCGGCCACCTTTACAAACTCTTGGATGCCTACCCCTCGGACCGTTTCGAAGGTATTGCCGTAGGCAACGAAGTCCTTTTCCGAAAAGAGCTCACCGAAACCGAGCTCTTCGGAATCATAGACGACGTACGGCACAACCTCACATCATTGAATATAAAACTCCCAGTGGGGACTTCAGACCTTGGATCGAACTGGAAGTCAACAATGGTATCCAGTGTCGACGTGCTCATGGCAAACGTACACCCGTTCTTTGCCGGTGTGGTTGTAGAGAAAGCTGCGAACTGGACCTATACCTTCTTCCAGGAGAACGATGTGATCCTGACGGCAAACCTCGCCACAAAGCCCCGCGTCATGATCAGTGAGGTTGGGTGGCCTAGTGGTGGTGGTAACGATTCCGGAAGTGTCGCGGGTATTTCCGAAATGAATAGGTTTATGAAGGACTTTTTGTGCAAGGAAAATAGTCGGGGGACGGAATACTTTTGGTATGTTCTTCTTTCAATCCCTTTTAATGTGAATGGAGCTAATATGAGAGTGTAGGTTCTCCGCCTTTGATGAGCCCTGGAAAGTACGATACAACGAACCGAAACTCGGCAAAGAGTGGGAGGATAAGTGGGGTCTCATGGACGTGGACCGGAATCTGAAGGATGGGTTGGTGATTCCGGATTGCAAGTAGTCCACCTTTCTCCTCTTCCTCACTGTCACAATATTCGACCTATTTCGGTTCAGTTGCTTTTGGAGTGGATAGGTGGAGGCCTTCACAGATGGCTTGGAAGCTTACCACGCCGAAGATGCTTGTTTTTAATCAAGTGTTATTGATTATTGCCCGGCGTTTTTGACTTTTTGATCCTGGGAAATTTTTATTTTTTTCGAACAAGGGTTGTTTTTTTTCACGCCGCCCTTTACTTGTTAACTCTTATGAGTGGGGGAATTCTTTCTTTGGGATTCGCTAAGTGGTCTAATTTCGGTTTCGATCTTGGTAAAGAGGGATAAATCTCTTATTGCTTTCTCTTTTTTCTAAAATGTATGGGTTGTGCTTGTTTTCCGTGCTTATTTCTACCTACCTATCATCTGTCTATTGGGGATGTATGTAGTCTAATGAGAGGATTTAAATATTATCCAAAATTTCGCTTTATCATACAAAATTTTCAAGTTATCCTGTTGGAGCCTGGGCATGATTACCGTAGAGCTCATCACACATACTCACTCGAAAAGGCATTGGTATTTTATCGATGTAGCTATAGTATCCTCTGCTAGGTAAGTTACTGTACTATCTTGCCTCCTTATCGTAAAACCCCGCCCACGATTCAGAACGCACGGGCAGGCTGTTCCTGTCCGCCTTGACCCTCCCTCGCCCTTCACACTAACCTATCTTCTGGAGATCCCCCACGCCGGTATCCCCATTCTGAATCCCCTTGGTTTCTCCTTCTAATCCAATCCGAACGTTTCCTTTGGACTTTGCAGATATTTACGGTTGATGAGCCATGTACTGTGTGCACTATGGGCTGGCGATGTGCCATCTGTATGGTTCGTGCGTTTTAAAACGTGCACCAGAATTTTGGGCGCAGTTAAACCGGTATTGTAGCAAGGACAAGATGTGCAAAAAAACAACTACGGGATAGAGAGGATGAAGGTGTCATTTTCTCGAGATTTTTGTCAATTCTTGATTTGCTTTGTTATATCTGAATCCGTGCATTTTTGGTCGGAAATAATGAAAACTGTTACGCTTTTATTGCTCGTGAGCCCGAATACGATAGTCTCCTTTTCCAATTCAATTCAATTCACCAATCGCACTTAACCTCCAGTTTGATATAAACACATTCTAGACCTTGTGGGGGGGGAGCTAATATTTTGGTTAATATTATATAGTCTTGTAGATAATTATCAGATTATCCTTGTGAAGATATTTCCCTGTTCATCGACTGGCAAAAGGCCTTGGAGGAGCTGCAACGGAACTTCATACGAGGAATTACTAGGGATACAGCCTTGAGACGCTATGGTAGCTTATCTATGAAGCACTAGAGTCTGTTAGTCTGGGAGTTTGCAAAATGCTCAGATGGGGTTCTGGATACCCACAGGAATGGAATTGGGTACGGTTTAGATTGGTGTTTACGAGAGTTGCAGGGCACAAATGTAAAGGTCACGGGTGTTGATGACTGGAGTTGCTCAGAGAGGTAAGGGGGTGAGCGAGCGGACGAGGAAAGATTGCCGGAAGATTCCTGTTACACTTGGATGCTCGACTGGCTCTATGGAGGCCCCCGACCAGCGCGATCGGTGACACCGCGATGGCCGGGCAGGGATACCTTTGTGGCCTTTTCGCATTCCATTTCTTTATACTCCCTGTGCCTCCTGAACCGGTAGGTAGTACTTGGGATGGCGGCTGTGATGTACAGTCGTGTCCGGAAAGTCTTCGCACCCCTCCATGGCAACGGACTGTACTAATACTAACATAATTAAATTATTAATAACAAACCACATGGTAAATAAATAAAATAATAAAAATTTATATTAGATAGCTTACTAGCTCAAGAGAGGTTCTATATAAAAATGTAATCATAATTGTTACTATTTGTATGACTCCAAGGGGAGGTAGTAGCTGTCAATAT
>QLOI01001366.1:0-15921 GCA_003313605.1 Tuber umbilicatum
TGCGGATATCGGGTGGTGGAGAGCTTGGGATCTGTTTTTTGATAGTACAAGTACGCGCAGGGGTGGGTGGGGAGGGAGGTAGGGATATTGATCGGGCGTTTGGCTCTGTTTAGATTTGTTTGGATTTGGTTATTTATGATGGGATTAGTGTGTTGAGGCTGGATGCTCGTTTCTGTTATTGTATGTGCCAATTTTTTCCTGAAGGAATGGTTGTCTGGTTGTGGTTTTTCACTTGTGGCGTTATGTGCGAGTTTTGTGCTGGCGCTTACAGGTGCTTTACTGGCTCTTCTACTACCGCATCACGAACTAGCACTCGAGTGGATATTCCGCCAAACGGGAAAGTTTACACAGTAGCGGAGTTCAAATTTAAGAGCTGGAGGAACAGAGTCTTTTTAGAGCTTAATCAGCTGTTTCACGCTCCCTCGGCGCGCACAAAAACGATAAACCCGCCATCACTTTGCATTACGATATAAACGAATGCCATGCTATGAATCGCGTAAGTACGGGGATCAAAGCTTTGTAATTCACGCGGCCCGAAGAGGTACGGATATCGGGGTTTCTCAACCCCCGTAAGTAATAACTTGAGGTTAAGGAACATTGCGCCCCGTCGCCCACAATGCGGTCAGAACATACCACACCACACAATACGATACCTAGCGTAAACTTGCCTAAATCCTCTCTAGTTGGTCAGGTACAAAAAAACTTTGGAAGAAACTTTAGAACTTGGTAGGGATGTAAGCGGAGAAGAGAACCCTATTAGGGTCTATGGCTAAGCATAAACTCCCGCCGTACTCCGAAGAATACTTCAGTGCCAATAATGTACGGGTCCGCTGGGCTCTTGCTTGGTGCGTCCCCTGCACACAATCCTCGTAATATTATGCAGTATACCGGAGCCTCATCTTTAAGTCCGTTGTTTGACCGCCCCCATTCTCTGCTGGGATGCACTTAGTATAAGAAATTTGGGTTTGTCGGCGGTTCCCACGAGATGGGACCCTAAAGCGAAATACAGCATTACTCGGCGTGAGGTTCTATGATGAGAAGTATGATACTGTTTTCAGTAGTTTGACTCGTGGCTGGGATTCAAGGCGCGGTATTAGTGGTTTTTGATGCGGCAATGGACCGTATTACCAATATTCGAATACTACAGGGAGTTGCGCTGTGGGTGTACTATATTTTGTGATTGATTGATGGCGCTATAACACAGAGCGACAGTATCATGAGCCGACTTTCAGTTTAGCACTTGGTGGCGTTCTTGCGCACCGGGACTTTGTCGGAGCAGCGGGTGCCATGCATGTGGCAGTATCGTAAGCTAGCTTTTGAAGCGAGCTATGGTGTTGTGTTGGTTTCCTGCTCTTAAGGTGTTCCTTTGAGCTTCGGGTATACCGTATACGGAAAGCTCTCGCAGCGCTTTACAGGTAGGGGAGACCCACAAGACCCGCGTGGGAGGGTAGGCGAGGGGGAAATTTGGAGGCGGGGGTACCAGGTGCTAATTATAATGATAGGGGAAAGATAGATAGCGGGAGGAAAAGCTAGTGTCCTAATGAGAAAGGATAAGGGAGGAAAATTTTGTTGACTAAACACTGTGAATCTCGTAAATCTACAGTAAGCTCTCCTTAGTTGATTCTCTGCAACGCTCCAGCTGCTAAGAACTGAATGTCTATACGTAATTTATGCCACATCTATGAAATTTCCATCAGCCTCCCGCAATTTGCTAACTTAAGCTAACACCTAACTCAACTGATGACTACCGAAACCACAGCCAAAACATTTTTAAAATAAAATGGATGTATTATAAACCTAATTGATACCTTGTATGATGAGGGGGTGAGGAGGCAGGTTGCCATGTGCAGAAGAACCTCGCAGAGTGAATATTCGGTTACTTCTGCTAATGCACAATATGTTCAGGCACCGATTAACCTTAAACCTCTTATCCTGTATCTCGTTTGATGAGATGCATCTTTCAATTTTACAAGACAATTGGATATTGATAAAGGAATGCAATATCGGTAATTTGAAGTTTAGAATATTTAAGGCTTTAGTTAAAGAACTAAACTTGTAGAGAATCTCAAGCTTATGGATAGGTTTGGCGTCTAATCTCGTCCGGGGTAGTGAATACACCGCTCTATCTCAAATTGAAGTATTAAATATGCAATAAGGACGAATTATGGGAGTATGACCATATTTTAGAACCGCTGCAGCACGGTACGGTATCTGGAATTTTGTGATGCTCTCTGTATTCACCACGCAACTTTCCACTTGTACTGTACAGTACTTGCGCTACAATACGGTATAAATTAAGGGAATATTGGCGTGGAGATTAAGTGTGACTAACTTACGGTAAAATAGGCATGACGCTAGAATGTGTAGAAGTCCCGCCTTTGGATTAAGAAGAGAAATTACACATTGAGGGAATACCGTCTCGGCCCTCGGCTGGGGCAAGATTGCTTACTGGGCAAGTTCTTAGGTATCGTGCTATTCGAGTACGGTAGATCAAGCATCGGCATAAAGTATCAGAAATTTCCCACCGAGGCTTAACGCCTGGGGGATGCTCGGCCCAACAGCTAGAGATGGGCTTTAGTTCTCTGACAAAACTCCGGTTTGAGACTTCCCACCCCCCCTATCATATCTTGACGCCAACGGGACATAACGCACTGTCACCCATCCATAATGGGTTCGAACTTGTCGAAAATATCGGGGGCGGAGGTAATGATTTACAAGGAAGGTTTTAGGGAGTGGAGTGAAGTGGCTCAACTGAACACACGGAGTTCGTGCTAAGCAATCAAGGGGTTTGAGATTGATTCTGTAAAGTGCATTGAAGGAAGAAGAGATACTTGAAAACTTGAAAGAGGGTGGGGGACTTTGAGCAACAAGGTTTATGCATGGCAGATTTGGTAATTTAAGATGATAAAGACTGTACTGTGCGAGGGGACTGATGAGTATAAGAACAAAGGTATCTTGTACGAGCTTGGCGACAAAATTCGCTTACCCCCCCCTTCTCACCACAGCTTTGTTGCCCTACAAAAGATGTGAAGATTAGCTAGCACTTTTAGAACCACCTAGATATTATTACTTATAAGCGTCAAGCTGTGTTAATAAATGTCCATAGCAAAATACCAAAAATAATAAGAGCGCTCGAAAGGTACTTCCAGAGGTTATGAGACAGCTGGTCGTTGAGCTCAATTGCGCTGGAAGCTTGTATGGCGGAGGATGGTATCCTGAGATTCTTTTTCGTCATACTCTTCCACTTCGCTAGGGGTGAATAGGCACCCTTCTAAACATAAATAAGAAAATCACCTCTAAGGACCGGGGAACTATTCGGGAGGAACTACAATTTAATAACTAGTATGACTACCTGAAGCCTACTGACTACAAACAAAGTACTAGTAATATGAATTTCAAAACCCCACCCACCATAACATGGCAACTTGAAGGTATTGATTGTATCATACTTCATGATTCAGAAACCTTTTCATAAACCCTAAGCCTTACCTTCTCGTGAATAGCCCTGGAGCGGCGAAAATCATTTTCTTGGCACACTCCCCTGGTTGCCTATAAATACCGCCACCCCCCCACCAAATCCTCTTCTTTCCTCTCCATGGAATTTGCATCACTGTTGCGGAGGAGCTCTTGGGCTGTGACGACAACCAGAGTTCCTGCCCGCCGGGAGCGTCCCGGCTCCCACGAGCAGTATTTACCGTTGCTCAGGAGAGCACGGTAACACGCCTCAACCGGAGGGTGCCTGATATGAAGGATACTTTAGACCATGGTTGTTATATGGGTTTGGCTATCATCCGTGTTGGCTAAGGGCCTGTTTAGCAAAAGAACGGCTGTTTCGACTTGCGACCGTCCCTGCCTCCGCCAACTTTAAATTGGGAGATAAACGGCGCAGCGGGATAGACCGGCTATACGCAAACAGGCTCTAACCAGCGGATGGCTCGTGGGACCCCAGCGTGGTTGACACCTTGACGTGGTGCTGGGGCTTTAAAACTAAGATCAACCGTTGTAGACTTTGGAGGCATGCCTATTCCTGTTCCAGGTACCTGGTATGGAGGACAGTTAGGTGAGGGGTGAAAGTTATTTGAGTCTTCTCTTATGAGAGTATTGGATGTCTTAATAATTGTCATACTAAGATGCTACGTCATACTGATCAGATCCAGAAGGCCAGTCGGCCTGCCTAAGGAGGGTGGGTTTGTGCAAATTATGCTCCCATAATGCGATTTTTTCGTGATCCATGTTGTTTATACTAGTGCTATGGTAGGCTGGAACATAGAGGTTGAGGCCAAAATGTAACCAGCTACATAAAAACTTAAAATTGAGGGTGACGCGAGGATCTGGAGACATCTAGAATATCCTCCGTGGATTGATTGGTGGAAACATAGAGAAATAATTCTCTTTTGGCCCTCGGCCCAGACAACACACCAGGCTTGGAGAGGAAACCCCAGTGTTCTAGTGATGATCTCAACTATTCTAGTTCTGGCGGTGTGCGCAATTCTATTGGTAAGGTATCACCATAAATTGGCGGAAATTTGCCATGGAGACCGGATGAATTGGGGGTACTGATCCCAGCTAGTGAAGGAGAGTCTTGATTCTCCGACAACTCCATTTCCATATGCCCCAAAACAAATCCACATCACTTCTCATCCCCACCGTATAACCTTCTATTGACTAGCTATCACCCCACAATGCTAGAGTACAATGCTTTTAAACCAACAGTTTACTGTAAATAGCATACAATACGATGCTACGTGGTGCTACGGTAAACTTACACCACACCTTAAGTCGGATCAGGGCGGGAAAAACATTTTAAATCTCAACGGAGGTGGAGGAGGAGGAACAGGAAAGGAAGTCTGGGTTTTTAGACGAGGAATTAACTCCAGCTATAGTGAAAAACAGTATCGTGGGCCCACTTGACTTACTTGGTGCGTCATCATCCTAGAAACAATCCTCACACGCTACTAGATCCCCATTGCTAAGTCCTTGTCTAGCCATCGCCCATTCTCTACAAGTCGGGTATCTACAATCTTCTTATAAGGAAGCTTGATCTATTACTAGTTTCCACAAGATGGGCTCCTATGGCAAGATACAGAATTACTCGGCGTCAGATTTAATAGCGGGAGATACCACTCTGCGGAAATCTATCCCACTTTCTGGTGAAACAAATACAGGAGCATTTTGATTGCAGAACAGGATTGAAGTGGTGAAGCCCTGTAAATCCTCTGGGGGTGTCTTCATAATCAAATGATCGTTCCCTAAGGCTCGCCCGACGAAATCACAGGATCTTTGGGGATATGTGCATATCATATCTGTCTAGTAGCTTCAAGGCAAACATTTTCACATATTCAGTTATTTCTCATCTCACATGTTCACCCAGTAACAAGAAGCATAGTCGACAAAAGGGACTGCTGGTGGGGCCGCACGAAGAGAAGGCGAAAATCCCCGGACATGGCGGAAATTGAGGTAGGTCAAACAGATCTTAGCGATCACTGAGTGGGGCTTAAGAAACAATTGGGGTTATTGGAGAGGTACTCCTGTAGGATGTAGTGAATAAGGCGGATGGTAGACGGGGACTTCTCGACTGTGATAAGTCCGAGAGTGCATGCTAACAGCATTTCCAGCGCGGGAACATTCCAAATATTCAAGTTTATAGATCCTTCTTCTGCGCCCAGGGCGTTGCATAACTCGTCGACATGTAATGGCCGCTCCACATGTGATACCCACATTAGTACCTCCATACCAAGTTATGATCTACTCCTTTGCTGTGCCTTCACTCGAGATAAGGATGCCGCGTATACATTTCCTAGACTCTCCCCTTTGGTCATCTCATCCAGCTTTTTTTTTCTCTGATGGAAAGTAATCTCACCCAGAATTGCGTCAATGTTTAGAGAAACAAGAAGAAAGTTAGACTCCATTGTTAATTGATAAAAGACAGACTTGTGTCGGGAGGGTGCTTGATATCGCTTACATTTCTGGGATTTTCTCGGGAATGACTCATAATATCAGCCTACAATTTGCCGTCCATTGCATTAAGATCAGTGTCACAATCCAGCTTCATCTCCACATAATTCTTAATATCATCCCGAGTAGGACTAACAAGTGTCCTAATCGCATTGCTGAAATATTTCACAATTTCATTGGCGATATGGGGCCTTCAGGTAAGGAATATTCGCGTGTTAGGTGACGCCTGAACGATTTCTCGCCGTGACTCGGGGAGCTCGCGTCGGTGCTTCGGAGTGAATTCGCCTAAAGCGTCACGCAAATGAATACCCGGAGTAGCGATGCAATAGTCTTCTTTAGAATCCTTGCTAGATCCGGAGTTAAGAAGCTCCAGTCACCAAACTCTTTTTCAGCATTCCAAAAAGCCTCCCGTATATGCTCCAAGATTTCCCCTCTCATGGTAAGTTGCTTGAGGATAGCGCCCAACATACTTTTTCAACCTCAAGGTTTACGGCAGCGGTCTGGACACTATCAACTCAGGTGATATGGGAAGGGCAATAATGCAAAGAGCGTATTTGAGTATCCTAACTCGATTGATTTTCTCGTAAAGAAAACAAGGAAAGATAATGAAGAAAGAAAGACAGGTTTTGACCCAAATGCTGATAACGCAGGAGAGAGAAACTTTTTTGGATAACGAACAAAAAAAATTTGACATGGGGAAAACTAGCTGCCTTTTATCCTCTCTGGATCATCCAGATCCTTTTCCACACATTTCCAGAATATGCCGAGTTCTTCATCACATTCATCTTCTCCGGTTGCCTTTGACTATCCTTTGCCGAGGATGGAATGAATCTGACCGAGGAAAGTTCAGACCGTGGATAAGAGTATAACCGAGAATAGTCACGAGTGTGGTATTCCTTCATCGTAGGAGAAGGAGTTTATCGCATGTATTATTGCAAATATCGTTTGATGTGTAGGACTAACTGATAGTCAAACATGTGAGGGGATGGTCAAGTGGATGTGGGTTCCGGTGGAGTCGTGAACCTGAATGTGTGGTGAGCAGCCAAAAACGTTACCGTCCAACAATACTTGCGGTGGATTGTTCCTTCTGGGCAAGGAAATCGCAGTAGTCCCATGACGGTAATGCTCTTTTCCCTAGCCTAATCGCACAGGCTGTCAATCACTAAGGAGCTATTATTTCTTAACAATTAGTGAAACACGAACTACATTTCCCAGGACAAGGCGCCTTCCTACCTGAGATAGGTTTTCCCCACCCCCGGATTCCCGTAGCACAATAACACTGGCTCAACACGGTCATCCGCATCACTCCATCATTTGAACTCGTTGGTTTTTAGTACCCAGTTCCCTATGACCTTGAGTCGCTCGGTTCGCACGGCTTGGTGTCGTTGTGGTTCAAGTGGCGACAGCCACTGTAGAATTTGATGTCTCTCGGCGCCTGCTTCTGTAAGGAAATTGATAATGTTGTGGTTGTGGTTCGTTAATACGTTGAACGGGTTGATATTATTGGTGACCTGCTGGCACCTTGACGACATCTCTACTATACGGTAGTCTGTTATCCAAATTCCTGTTTTTCAGGAGGTAGAAGGGGTCGTGTGCAATGAGAATCTGATTGCTCAGGAAAGTGGAGGGGTTCTGTAAGACCCAAAGCGAGCGGGGCGGTAACAAATGCGGCTCTGCGCAAGTTCTCGTACAGTACGCGCCCTGTCTGATCATTATGATAGTGCTAAGAAAGTTCTTCATGGACTAACAAGCATCTGGATCTCTCGGCGAAAACGTTGTTAGCCTATTAATATGCCCAAATCGGTTAGCTTCGTTTGCCAGAAAAATGCCTTGTACTAGTACTGTACAGTACAGTACAGTAACACCTAAACTAACTTTACTCTTTTCGCTCAATACACTCTGTAGTTATGAAAAAAATTGGAAAACGGACAGTATGACCCAGAATTCTTTAAAATATTTCCCCAGGTACTCACAGATTACTCGAGTATTGAAAGATTGTAGATTACTTTAGCGTGCAATTTGATTTACAATATCGTAAAGTTGAGGCCAAAAACAGCGCCAAGCTTTTCCACTTACTATACATATGCAAAATCGTCGGAAATCGCGCCAAAGACCAATGCACTAGCTATAAAAGTCGTGTTGGGGGCTATGTTGGTTCGGGGGTAATGTCAGGATCACACATACACAATATGTGTAGGAATGAGAATTATATTTGGTCCCCGTCGTTGGTCTTGGGATATACTGAAATATACTTCCTCCACATATGTGATCCCGACATTACCCCCGAACCGACATAGCCCCCGACGCGACTTTAGATCTCTCAACGATTCATTAATTAGCCGGTTTAGGCACAGGACCCAAAAGGTTTGGAAAACAAAACCCAGTTGAAGCTTTGGTTTGGATCGCTTCCCTGGATTACTGGTTCGAGGGTCGTGAATATGGCACGCCTGTTAGTGGAAAAAAATCCTCACACTGCTCCTCGTTTTTGGCACCCGCCTCAAACAAGCGTCGAAATCTCCCGCTCCCCTTTTCAGATCTAAGGTAGGAGACCCATCACGGCCCGTCACTCGACTCTCGTTCAAACATGTCGGAGGTCATGCACGAGAACCGGGAATCGAAAGGTAGAGAAATAAGAAAGATATGAAAAATCGTATGGGCGGAATGAAGTGAGACAGTTTCTTTCCTAATTACTTCGTCTAGAGATGCGCCTGCGGCTATCCTGCTTTCAACGGACTGCAGTGTTCATCTACATCAATGCGACTCTTGTCATTCCCCGCAAATTCCTAGATACCGCTGGCTCGAGTAGCTGAAGGATAGTTGGACGTTTCCATCCCATTGAAGTAGTACTTCCGACACAGTGTGTTTACGTATCTTATGACGGGATACGATATTGGACCCGAGCGTAGACCAACTGGATGCCGTTAGCCCGGGTAATGTCGTATGGGGAAACGCTTAATCTGGGTGGATATGTGGGGGGAGAGGAGGGTTTGCACATAACATGAGGAGAAGAAAACCCAAATTTGGCCTCTTAAACGGGTAATTAGCTCCCCCCAAGAGGCGTCCTTTTGCGCGCAGTCCTGTTCGTGTGGTAACAAAGCCTCATTGTTGAAACCGACTATGGCTGGACCAAGTGTTTCGGCGTCTTCACCAGAAAGCATCGGTGTTTGGAATTTACCATACTAGCTAGAAGCAGGTAGTGGAAACAATGGTTAGTGGTCGTAAAACATGAGGCGTTGGAACTGGAACACTCTAGCGTTAGACACTAGTTGTGATCCTCTTCATGATACTAAGTCTGTTTCTATCTCGTTTGAAGAGTCAGGATTATGGTGGATCTCCTACATTTCCTTCTTTTCCTTTCTCTTTCCTTCGTCTCCATTCTCTCTTGAACTCTCTATTAAAGACTCCGTATATCGCCGTTCTTTTCTCATGCATGTCTTCCGGTGTTGTACCTTACCGCTTTATTTACTGTACAGTACGAAATCAGTAGTATCGATGAGTAGCATGCTGTTGGGGATGTAATCGTGGACCATTTGGTTGATGATTGCAGCCCTGGGAAGGTGTTACGAATCCTTAAGATCCAGGGGTTTAGAGGAAGAAGGAGGGAGGCGGCTCGGAACTGGGCGACGTGGAGAAAACAAGAGTAAAGGGTAGAACAGAGGGAAGGGGTGATCGATCGGAGACCGGCGAGCAATAGGAAACTTTTGTTCATGTCGTTGAGATTGGCTCTCCCTCACGCTTATTTTTATTTTATTTTATTTTATTTTTTTTGCCTATTTTCCGAGCTTTAAGAACAATGCTATCTTTCCCTTGATCGCGTTCAGGGGGTTTGAGCTCTCTTTCTACCACGGGCCCAGCATGATGGAAGCTCTCGGGAGACGTGGTGAATAGACCTCCGCGGGGATGAGGGGGGGGGAGGGGGTGACAACAGTACCGGATTATTCAGACACCACTAGGGGTTTGGGATATGGATTAATGCCGCGTGATTAATAGCGCCTTGGGATAAAATATGGGTATTTCGACTTCCAGTTTTAGGACCTAGCTGGCGCGGATAGCGGGTATACCAGGGTACGATTTATTAATTGAGATCGAAGAAATTTAGCGGGAGCAAAGAGCTGTGGCGTCTTGGGAATTAATATAAAAAAGGGTTGATCTCATAATAGGGAAAATAGCGGAGTGATGAAGTATAGGTAGCGGAAGGGTTGGGAAAAATGGGGAGAAAGAGAAAAGATATAGCAAACCTTGCTGATCACACATCGTAAACTCTTCCGTGGTGCAACCGCTGTTGTGTGTAGGGTACGTGTGACTATGTCTAATTTATGCCTACGTTACTGAAGCGTCCGTCAGCCTCCTTATAATACAGCACAGTTTTTAGGCAATAATAAGTGTAAATACTGTTAATGATGAAGTTGTTTGGAAGGATAAGCGAGTAGGCATAAGACGGGTGAAGGTATTCTGGTAGGAGTAAACTATATAAGAAATGAACAAGGGAGAATGTAAATGAAGGAAGGGGAAGCAACGGATATTGGTTTCTAGAGAATGGGATTGTTGGCGATGTGTTTTGTGATGGGGGTTTGCGGAGAATATCTTTGATAGCTTGTTTTGATGGCGGGAGGCTGAGACTCTTGTGGCGATTAGGAGACCTGGATTTGTAATTATTTAGATTCGTCTTTGTAGTACGAGTACTGTACATGGTATAAGGAATGAAATAGATGTTCCTTCCACTAAGGACCCCTGCACCTGATTCCACTTCCCCTCCTGCGTGCGACAACATAAGAAATACCAAGTCAAACGTTAGTAAATATATGAACAAAACTCAATAGGCATGGAAACGAATAGAAAGCTCAAAGAGGTGCATATCGAGAGCAGGGAGTATAGACAAGCCCCAATGGAGTACAGATATTACAAAATTAGCTATACGAAGCCCAAACGAAGCCAAAACGGAGAAATGAAAAGAAATACGAAATGAGATAGGGGAATTTGAGGGGATCAAAGAGGTAGCGAGACATTCTAAGCAAATAATCTGACGCCTACGATAACTTGGTATTGGATATATAGAGCTATGTGGCGGGCTTAGAATTTCGTTTCGTCAACACTGTCCTCCTGTGAGGCGGATACGACTAGGATCTGGAGGGAGAGATCCGGAGAGAGAATGGTCGGGTTCTCCCTTGGATATCAAAACCTGCGGGCCCTTTTAGAAGGGGGTTCAGGTAACTCAGAGGAGAGCTGTGTGGATTGCGGGCTGGCTGAATGTCTGGGAATCGAATCCGCCCACTTCCGTAGCAAATTTGCGGTTCTCGCATGTTTATTTCCGATAGCCCACTGGAGCGGTGTTCGACCGTATTTGGTGTCAGCAATGCTGGGATTGACATCCTTCAGCTCGAGAAGCATCCTCACGACCCCCTCATACCCATTCCCGGCAGCCAGCGAGAGCGGGGTTCGGCCATCTATGGTGTCAGCTATGTTGGGATTGACGTCGTTCCGTTCCAGTAGTGTCCTCACAGCCCCCTTACGCTCAGACTTAACAGCTAGAAAGAGCGGTGTTTGGCCATATTGGGTGTCAGCTTGGTTGGGATTGACATCATTCCGTTGCAGTAGAATTTTCATGACCCCCTCATGCTTATTTCTGACAGCCCATAAGAGCGGTGTTCGGCCATATTGGGTGTCGACTTGGTTGGGATTGACATCATTCCGTTCCAGTAGAATTTTCATGACTCCCTCATGTTTATTTTTGACAGCCCACACGAGCGGAGTTCGGCCATATTTGGTGTCGGCAGTGTTGAGATTGACGTCGTTCCGTTCCAGCAGTATCCTCACCACTGCCTCATGCCCATTCTTGGCAGCGCACAAGAGCGGCGTTTGGCTATACTTGGTGTCAGATATGTTAGGATTGATGTCGCTCCGTTCTAGCAGTACCTTCACGACTCCCTCTCGCCCATTCTCGGCAGCCCAAGAAAGCGGTGTTTGGCCATACCTGGTGTCAGCTATATTGGGATTGATGTCGCTCCGCTCTAGAAGTGCCCTGGCGACCCCCTCATGCCCATACTCGGCAGCGAACGAGAGTGGTGCTCCGCCATATTCGGTGTCGGCTATGTTAGGATTGACATCGTTCCGTTCCAACAGTCGTGAGGATACTACTGGAACGGAACGACATCAATCCCTACCTAACCGACGCCGAATATGGCGCAACACCGCTCCTGTGGGCCGTCATAAATAGGCATGAGGGGGTCATAAGGATTCTGCTGGAACGGAACGACGTCAATCCTAACATAGCTGACACCAAAGACGGCCAAACACCGCTCTTGGGCGCTGCCAGGAACGGACATGAGAGGGCCGTGAGGACACTGTTGGAGCGGAAGGACACAAATCCCAACCTAACCGATGCCAAATATGGCCGAACGCCACTCTTGTGGGCCGTTAAAAATAGGCATGAAGGAGTGGTGAGGGCACTCCTGGAACGGGGCGACATCAATCCCAATATGGATGACACCGAATATGGAGGAACACCGCTCTCATTCGCTGCCGAGAATGGGCATGAGGGGGTTGTCAGGATACTGCTGGAACGGGGCGATATCAATCCTAGTATAGCTGACACCAGACATGGCCAAACGCCGCTCTCTTGGGCTGCCCAGAATAAGCATGAGGGAGTGGTGAGGATACTGCTAGAACGGGACGACGTTAATCCCAACATAGCCAACACCAAATATGGAGGAACGCCGCTCTCATTCGCTGCCGAGAATGGGCATGAGGGGGTTGTCAGGATACTGCTAGAACGGAGCGACATCAATCCCAATATAGCTGATACTGAGTTTGGCCGAACATCGCTCTCGCTCGCTGCCGAGAATGGGCATGAGGGGGTCGTCAGGATACTGCTAGAACGGAGCGATATCAATCCTAATATAGCTGACACCGAGTATGGCCAAACACCGCTCTTGTGGACCGCCCAGAATGGGCATGAGGGAGTAATGAGGATACTGCTAGAACGGGACGACGTTAATCCTAACATAGTCGGCACTGAATATGGCGGAGCACCACTCTCCTTCGCTGCCGAGAATGGGCATGAGGGGGTCGTTAGGATACTACTAGGACGGAGCGACATCAATCCTAATATATCCGACACTAAACATGGCCGAACACCGCTCGCGTGGGCTGCCCAGAATGGGCATGAGGCAGTGGTGAGGATACTCCCGCATGCCCTCTTCTAGCAGCCCAAGAGATTGCTGTGTTACCGTGAAAATCAGTTGCCTGCGCATCCCATTTATTCTTTTCCAACAATGCAAATGTTATCTCTTCGCATCCGAGGAATGCGGCACCGTGAAGCCCTGTAAATCCTCTAGGGATGTCTTCATTATCAAAGGGCTGGTATACAGGGCGCATCCAATGTGATAACATCAGCTTCGAAGAAATGTGCTTATCATATCCATCCAGCAGTTTCAAAGCGCGGACTTTCACCCTTTTAGTCGTTTCCCGCCCAGCATGTGCGCCCCAGCAAGAAGACGCATAGTTGACGAAAGGCATGGTTGGTGGGACCGAACGAAGAGCAGGCGAAATCTCCCTGACCTGCTGGAAATTGAGATAGGTCAAACAGATCTCCGCAATCGCCGCGTGGGGCTTAAGGAACAAACTGGTATTATGGGAGAGGTATTCCTGCAGAGTATAGTGAATGGGGCGGACTGTAGAAGAGGACCTCTCGACAGTGACAAGTCCGAGAGTGCATGCTAGTAGTGTTTCTATGGGAGGAATGTTCCGAATATTCAATTCGATGGATCCTTCTTCTACTCCTAGGGCATGGCACAACTCATCGATATGTAATGGCCGCTCCGCATGTGATACCCACATTAGAGCCTCCATACCAAGCTTTGATCTGCTTTTCTGCTGCGCCTTTATTCGAGCTAAGGCTGCCGCGTATGCGTCCCCCAGACCCTCCCCTTTGGTCATCTCATCCAGCTGTTTTCTTCTCTGATGGAGAGTAATCTCGCCCAGAATTGCATCAATGTTTAGAGAAACGAGAAGGAAGCTAGTAACCACCGTTAGTGAAAAATATAACGGACTATTGTTGTGAAAGTTCTTGATATTGCTTACATTTCTGGGATCTTCTCCGGAATGACTCTCATAATTTCAGCACGCAATTTGTCGTCCATTGCATTGGGATTGGTGTCACGGTCTAGCCTCATCTCCAAATAACTTCTGATATCTTCCTGAATAAGACTAACAGAAACACTAAGTGTCTTGCTAAAACATTTTATGATTTCGTCGTCGATGACAGATCTCCCGGTGAGGAATATTCGCGTGTTTGGTGACACCCGGATGATTTCCTGTAGCGACTCAAGGAGCTCCCGCCGGCACTTTGGGGTGGATTCGTCTAAAGCGTCGATACATATAAATACTCCAGGTAGCGATGTAATAGTCTTCTTCAGAATCTCTACTAAATCTGAGGGTAGAAGACTTTGGCGACCAAACTCTTTTTTGGTCTCCTGAAAAGCCTCCCGTATATGCTCTGGGATTCCTTCTCTGATAACAAGTTGCTTGAGGATGGCGCCCAACATACTTGCGGTGGACTGTCCCCGCCGGGCAAGGGAATCGCAGTAGAGTCCCACGATGGCAATGCCCTTTTCCCTAGACCGATCGCGCAGGCTGTCAATCACTAAGGAGCTATTATTTATTAACAGTTAGTGAAAAACGAACTACATTTCTCAGGACAAGACGCCTCCCTACCTGAGAAAGGTTTTCCCCACCCCCGGACTTCCGTAACAGAACAACACTTGCTCAACGCGATCATCCGCATCTCTCCATCTTTTGAACTCGTTCGTTTCTAGTACCCAGTTCCCTATGCCTTCGAGTCGCTCAGTTCGCACCCCTTCGTGTCGTTGCGGTTCAAGTGGAGACAGCCACTGCAGAATTTGATGTCTCTCGGTGTCCGTTTCTGTAATAAAGTTAGCAATGCTGTGGTCCTGGCTGGTCAACATGTGGAAATGAGTTAATATTACCGGTGACCTGCTGGTACTCTAAAGACATCTCCGCTACAGCCTACTACCCGAAATCCTTTTTTGCAAGAGATAAACGCGGATCGTGTGAAATAAAAATGTGACTTCTTTTGAAGTTTGAGGGAATCTCAGTTTCAAGAGCGCGGGAGAGAGTGACGGGAACTGTTAAGAATGATGGTATACATGGAAATCCCAGCAGTAGGATATAGACCTGCTGATGTGGCAGTGGCAGAAGTGGGACTGTGAGTGGACAGGCACAGGGCAGAACCCCAAAGTATTTCCTCATTGGGAACCCACAGTGGTAGTAGTGGGTAGAGCATTCTCCTATATATAGAGGTAGTAGCTAGCCTCCTAGATAGAACAATACACATCTACATCCTCATCCAAACGATCGGACCTCCACACACTCAAAGCAATCGTGCTACCTCCATCAAAGAATTATTTTGGGAGGGAGAAGGAGAGAATAATTTTATTTGGTAACCTTAACTTAAGAGGCAAAAGTAAAGAGAAGGGGAGGATGGGGAAGGAGAGGAGCCCGGCACTGCCTAAGGGAGCAAACAAAAGGAAAGCATTGAGGTGCAGGAAAGCTTACGTAATTCACAACGTGCGCGTTCCTGCAACACGATTGCGGGATATGGCGCGGTAGGGGTGCCAGAGTGTACGGAGGAATGACAGTAAATTAGGGCAGAACCAGGTTCACGTTCTAACCGTAACTTACCAGGCTCTCGCCTTGATTAACTTAAATACGCTGGTCCTATCGTTTATCGGTATCATATACGGTCTGAAGAAAACTCTTGGCGGATGCCACCCCACCACAAGTTTGGCTTGCAGATCAAGTTAGCCTGAGTACCATCTCAGAACGAAAAAGAAAAAAAAAATTGTATCTTATGGCACTGTTCGGCAGGCTAAAGGAAATCATAATTTAGGCCCTGTTCGGCATGTCACAATATAAAAATATGCTATATTTTTCAAAACAACATATTTC
>QLOI01001367.1:0-10064 GCA_003313605.1 Tuber umbilicatum
ATTCCATGTTCCCCTTATTTCCAGCCTCGCGCTGCTCCCGACCAGCTGGAATTATCGGAGGTTCTACTGTACTTGGCGAGTGAGATGGGTCTTCGAGTCAATAACCCGCACGAAAAGCCCGCAGAATCTTTCTACCGTCTTCTCGAATCCATAAAGATCCCCAGGATCCCAGATTGAGTCATCCTACCGCCTGATTCTGAAGGCGACGTTCATTTCCCAAAGTGTGAGGGGTTTTGCCGGGCTATGCGCCTCCCTCAAGAATCCTGGCGTACGGTACGGCCCCGCCAGATCGGGCGGCACAGCAGAGACAATGTTAGTAAACTCTGCCGGCGAGTTGTCTTCACTCAAAAGCTCGAGAACAAGAGAACCCTAAAGGAATGTCCGGTTCGCAGAATATTCTAGGAAACCCCGCAAGTATCTCAACCCCCTAGTTGCCCCCCAGTACGACTCTAGGTTCTTAACCCCCTCATAGATGACACGAGTAACGCCAGCAGTAGCAGCGTTGACCTTGTCCTCCCCTTTTAGTCGGATCATCGTATGGGTGAGCCAAATTCTCTCGATTTTGTGGTATGGGCGACTTATAACTAGGAATTTCAAGGTTTATCCAGATTTTGTGGCCCGGCGAGACGGGTAACGTGACGGATAAGTAGAGTTAGAGTCTCTTCTTCATACTCGCCCGGGGCATCTATCGGTACCACGCAAGATATCACGTCCTCTGTAAACCTCTCGTCTGTAGCTTTAAACGCCTCCCTAGCATATTTATAGAGGCCGCCTTTCTGTCTGAAAAGTTGGTGAAGCATGACACAAAGAGTGAATGCCGCGTTCCTCTTTTGCTCGCCGCCGCTCTTGAAAAAGAAATAGCAAACCATGGTGTTCGTTTTGATTTCCAGATAAGCCACGAGCAACGAAGCGACGACGGATCGCAACCCAGGTCCGCCGAAAGCCAGAGGAAAGCTGATGTCCCTCCCTACAACCAGTCCTTATACTTTGGATGTTCGGTAGCCCATGAGCACGTTCCCCCGACCGTCTCACGAACCCGGCCCCGTGCGACACTCGTCTAGGCATGTTGTATTGGCATCGCAAGATTTTGGTATGCATGAGAACCGGAGCTGCCGCTACCACCACATCGCGACACTAGAACCACCGCTACCGAGATTAATGGTCAGAAGCGCAAATACAAACAAGCGACACCCCAGTAGCACACCGTTCCGGTAAGGAATGGTCACCAGAAGGAGAGTTTGGTGGCTGATTGCCCACCGTATCGGTTGACTCGTGAATTGGAAGATTAAGAACTTGTTTTTGTCAGCCGGTGAATCGGCTCATCTTCCGATGCTCGTAAGATAAATCCCGACAGGATGAGAAAGAGTGGGGGAAACGGAAGGGTTGGGGAACTTGATGAGAGCTCTTCTCGCGAGAGCGAAAACATCGGCGCCAAACAGTAGCCCGGTTAACCCCGCTCGACTAAATTGTTCGTAAGATCAGTAGTTTCCAAGTTCCGGGTAACATTTTACTCGAGTACTGTATTGTGCCTGATGAGTAGATACAACATATTTTCAAACTCCGCCCTAGATATACATCATATACTCTCTTACTTTACCACACCCGCCCGTCTATGCGAGAGATGGTTTCGGGCTCGTGCGCAGTTGAATCCGGTTACGGTTTCTTCCCGCCGCGAGGTTTGGGTACTGCTTTGTGTTACCGGGTGTGCTACATCTCGCGTGCATCCTAACTACCGCAGCAAGGCCTCATTCTAGACTTTGAGCGTCGGCGCTTGCTCACTACAGTGTTTTCGCTCACTCAGGTGTTTTGCATGTATCGTATCATAACTTTTCCTTTTCGGAATTGCTGCGCTTTTGGCAGGGCGTCGGAGGCGGCCGTCCAAGGAGCAGGAAAGCGTAACGTTGGGCTGTGGGCATCGAGTAGTGACCGTACCAGATGATCCGGACATAACTTGTTTTTGGCCCCCACGGGACGGTACCATACAAATCCCCACTCCTCTCCGGAATATACTCTCAACATGTTTTGTTTCCGCCTTAATTTTTTCCTCTACTGAAATACATCCGTACATGTTCCCCCGTATCAAAATCATAAGAGCGTAAATATAGAGTGCACAAACAGCCTATGGCCAACCCCCACAAATTCCCACACCCCGACACAGATATCACGCCCCCCACCGATACAAACCCCGACGGCCAAGAGCAGAATAAGGTATGGAAAAACAGAGCGTGGCTGTAAGCGAGTAAAGGTATTGAAGGAACGAAGGCGTCCAACCAATGACCCGTTGTAGGCGTTTAACCTTTATACAGTTAATAAGACATAAAAGTATTTGTTAAAAAACAGAACAGAATACTCACCGGTCTCCAGAATGAGCCTTGAGCGCAAAGAGATCGTGCTCTGGCCCCTGAGTAGGCGGGGGGCGCCGATCTGGTGTATCTGGGACTCGAGGCTACAGTGGGGTCAATTAAAATCTGCAATGAGGATGAGGGTGGCAAACTGGAATGACTCGCAGGCGACAAGAAATGTTAACAGATACCCTGTGCGGAGAGGGTTAGTAGTAAATACTAGTGATCAAATCATAACGCCCACCTCCTATGTTACCCAAATGGTTGTGAGGCATGTTTTGTGTGAGTAGGAGAAGTCCGCACGCAAACTAAGACGGGCAAGCAGTAATTGATTAGAGCCATAAGGAGGTACGGTGTGTGGAGATTTGTAATTCTTACCTCCTGTTGGGGAAAACAGGCGTGAGTCCGGAATCACCGACGTTAACGAGGATCTTAATGGCTGTCGGTTACATGAAACCTGCAACGACGGGAGACATATTTCAGAGAAGTAGGAACAAAAGCTTGAGAGCGTACGGGTCCGCTTACACCCTGAAGGAAGCAAGAAGCCAGGTATCAGCAGTCGTCCCATCCTAAAACCGTGGTCGATTCTGTTCACTTACCCACTATAATGTTTGGAGAGCTAGAGGTAAGCAGTTGTCTCCACTTAGAATTGTGGTTGATCCTATTCTCTTACCTCCTACCGCACTCAGTGAGCTAGGGGTTAAAAACCGCCTCGCCCCCGGAGCAGTGGTTGATCCAGCTCATCTGCCTTCTGCTGTTCTACGGCACCCAGCAAACCAGAAGCTAGCAATTGCCTTGCCCTAGGTTGGTGAGTAGGGTGCGCCGCGGTTCCGTGACGAAACAATTGCTGACATCTGGCCCACTGGGTATTGTGGGAGGTAAGTGAACGGGGTCAGTCACGGTTCTGGGGCGATACAATTACTGGCTTCTCGCTGGCTGAGGATTGGAGATAAGTGAGCAAGAACAATCAGTTCTGGAACAAGGCAACTGCTTACCTGCTACAGCATCCAGTGGGTTAGGGATTTGTCCCCTCTCAGGACCGTGGTTGATCTTGTTCGGTTACTTCCTGAAACACTCGGCGAGCCAGAAGCTGGCAATTGCCTCGCCCCGGGCGGGTGAACAGGATCGGTCACGGCGCCGCGGCGAGACAATTGCTGACATCTGGCTCGTGGAGTGTTGCAGGAGGTAAGTGAACAGGATCAACCACAGTTCTGAGACGAGGCAATAGCTGGTTTCTCGGTGGCTGAGGATCGTAGGACGTAAGTGAGTGGAATCAATCACGATTCTGGAACCAGACAATTGCTTACCAGTTACAACCCTGAGCGAGCAGGCGGTTAGCAGTTGCCTTGACCCAGAACTATGGGTTGATAAGTTACTTGCAAGCTACAGCGCCCGGCGGCTCCACGGCCAGCTGTCACCTTGGCCATCTGAGTTGTTTGCCGGACCCCCTACCTCTTGTATCTCCCCACAAGTCAGGAAACCTATGCTTGTATCCACTAGTGTTGGAAATGCCAACTTACACTCTACGCCCATGGGTAGTTAGTCGTGAGGGTTGCCCAGCAACTCCAACGCAGTTCACTTACTCTCTATGGCTCCCAAGTCTCAGGCATTAGCAACATAGTGCGAAGGGGACACGATACGGGGTTGCTACTTGCCATCTATAAGGCGAAAATAGATCCTGAATAAGCTCCAGCTCCCTCAAACTGACCGCAATTCACATACCATCTGTAAAATAAACTAATTTACTATCAGTTATGGACTAGTCGCTTAAACAGAGAGGCCTCTTCACATGCAATATGTTATACTCCTTCCCACAGATATAGGTTTTGACGTTCCTCTGCAGCAACATCCTAGCCATACCCTCGTCTCCCTGATAGCTGCTATGCTCGATGCGATGCCATATAGTTCGGATAAAGCACTAATATCTCCTCCCTCCCCCAACGGCCGCTCAACCATCGCCCCCTACACAAGCAGCGATGCGGCCATCAAATGTGTCAAACCATCAAGGCGTGTAAACCACTTCTAGGCGTTGAACCAGTGCATCTGAAACCACGTCAGGAAGGGTTTAGATCCAGCTTCACAAACCGGTCGTGTAAACTCGAATAGCTCCATCCGCTGATCCTACGAATCTCAAAAGTGGGGCGGCCAGTGCCTAGGCGCGTAATCAAGAAAGACATTTCTGGATATAACGTTCAACCGCCTTCCACGAGACATTAATTTAAGCATCCATCGCTATTAGGTCTCTGTTAAACCCCTCTAGTGAAAGATAGGAGATACAAATCCTGGCCATTATAAAGTTGGAATCCTCGGGGCAGAGTGTATCTACCAGTTTCCCTCCAGAGTCGGGCGAAGATCCTTTAATCAGGAGCTCTCTTGCGGTTTTGTGAACGAGGTAGATCTTCGAATCGATAACCCACACGAAAAGCCCGCACAAATCTTTAATCTTTTCCAATCCACCAGGAAGACCCTCGAGATCCTCCAATGAGTCACGCTCCCGCCCGATCCCAGGTGCAACGTTCACCTCTCGAAGTGCAAAAGGTCTTGTAGCTGTTGCCACTATATTCGGGATTCATCGGGCCTTGCCGGGGTATGTGCCTTGATCAAGAATCTTGGTGTATAATTCTACCAGATCTAGTGGCACAGTGTAGGCAATGTTAGCAAACTCCATCCGGGGGCCGCCCCCACCACCCTTGAAAATCCCGAGAACGAGAGAAAATCAAAGGAATGTTCGATCGGCGGAAGATTCTAAGAGATTTCGCGAATATCCCAGCCTCCCAGTATGGCTCTAGGTCCTTAGTACCCTCACCCATAACATGAGTAGAGTCGGTAGTAACGGCGTTGACTTCTTCCTCCTTCGGCCGGATTGTCGTTGGGGGTGAGCCAAGTTCTTTCTCGAATTTGCAGTATGGGCGAGTTGTAGCCAGGTATTTCGAAGGCGCATCCAAAGCTTGTGATCCGGGGAGACGGGTTACGTGGTGGATAAGCGGAGTTAGAGTCTCTTCTTCTTCGCAGTCGTCTAAGGCATTTGTCACACTAATACTACCGCCACACCTCCCCTCAGCCACCGCCTTAACCAAAATATTCAACAATGTATCCGCTTCCTCCACAAACCTCTTGTATTTAACCTCAAACGCTTCCTCAACATTCATACAGAGAATTTTTCTCCACCCAGAAGGTTGGTGTAGTATGGCGCAAAGAGTGAATCTTGGGTCCTTCTGTTGCTCGCCGTCATCCTTAAAAAATAGATAGCAAACCATTGTGTCCGTTTCGATTTTCAGATAGGCCCCGAGCAATGAAGCGATGACCGATTTGCCGCAACCCGGGTCCCCTGGTGACCAGACACCTGATGTTTTTTTCTCCCACCAGTCCTTATAGTTTGAATATTCGGTAGCCCAGGTGAACGTGCTTGATAGCCAACCACCCGTCTTGTCGATTGATTCGTGAATTTGACTTTTGTCGACGGGGGATTGGCTGCGTTCTTTGATACTTGTAAAGATAATTTTCGACTGAGTGAGAGAAGAAGCAGAAGGGTTGGGGGGCCTTGAGACCACCCTCACTTGAAAGCGCCAAACCGCCAGCGTAAAACCTGGCGGCTCAGTTAACCCCGCACCACAAAATCAGTTGTGTCACATTATACCAGCAGCTTCTGCCGGTAATTTTTCGTCTTATCGGTAGAATGCGTATCATACTGTATATCTTCCAACCCCGCTTTAGATATGTCCACTATCCTACTCGAATAATATCACACACACGCAAGAGATAACTTCCGAATTCGCTCATACTCCCTGATTAGGCTACTGCTGATTGCCACGACTTCATCGAAACAATTTTCTCTCCGTGTCTTCACTGTACTTGGAAAAAAATTTGGTCGTCGATCGCGTTTCTTCATTCATCGTAGAGCGACGAAAGGGAGATATCCAAGGCAAAGCCTGGTAGTCTTTCGTGCTCGGTTGAGTGGGAGCATGGCGTCTCCCTCGCACCTTTGCCCTCCGGGGGCCTACGCTCCTCCTCTCCTCTTCGAGTCCTCAGCTTCTAGCAATGTAGTTCACCTCGGCCGCCCCTTCCTTTCCCCTTTGACGGTCAAGGGCTTTGGCCTACCATACGACCGAACGCTGCTTTCGGGGGCGGCTATCGCTCCCTCTCTCTGCGGTCCAAGCTGTGATTAAAGCAGTATTGCCGAAGGGCGATACCACCAACATAGGAGAGAAAATCAAATCTGAGAGAGTGTTGTGTGCCGGGCTCGATTCCCAGATCCTCCTCCAGAAGCCGTGACTAGCCATCCACAAGGCAGGATACCCATGAACCTCTTTTCGAGATTGGTTAGTCACTCAAATGACCCCCAAATTTCTACTAGTACATGCAAACAGGTTGATTGATTATCGTCATGAGGGTGGCAAAATAATACAGGCTTCGTGTGCTCTCATCAGTTAGCAGACCCACAGGGTGCTACGTGCTCCCAGCGTAGAAGGAGTAGCGTGAAGCCTGGCCTGGTTCCGCTGGGCGGGTGAGTCGCTGCGAGGCCCAGTAGGTGCATTGTCTTTCCCTCAAGACATGAAGCTGATAGAAGATGCAGCCCCGGTCCCTAACTTTAGTTGGGGAGACAGCGCGCGGTTACCCCGGGCCCGGGAGGACTAGGGGGGCTCGAAGCCGTCGCAGATATCTACCCCGCCGCCGCAGTCGGTTCTTGCGTTGTGGGTGGAGATTGTAGTGCCCGTGGCCTCGGACCTCTACCGTAGAGGGGAACTTCTGAGTTCTGGATACTGTGACCTGAGGGCTTAAGGTTCAAACAAGGTGAAATCAGCATACAATAACCTAGGCAAGTGAGGGGCCGTCCGATGGACTCCGCGCCCATAGAGTCGAAGGGCCAGCGAGGGAGTGTGATTTGTGGCACCATGGGCAGAATGAAGATCAATTCTGGACACAAGACACCTATTAACGATCGTGACGCTACTGAACCTGCGCATGCAGAATGATAAAGGGCTTTTAGTCAGAAGCCTAGGGGGCATAAGGAGACCAGGTCCTTAGACTTCGGGTAAGGGTGGTTTCAAAATAGTCCAATGACAGATAGATCTGTTTTTACTGATACAAGTACGCATGTAGGGTGACACTATGGAAGCATTTGCGTACAGTGCCTAGAGTGTATAATACCGGCAACGGACAGTTCGATCTGTTTTCAGAGTTTAGGTAGAGAATTGGCGATGATGAGAATTTTGATTGAGAACTATGCTGGGCATTTTTGTATTGGTTTTCTACCGTAGTTGATAGGTACGAGAAGGTCTCTAGCCCGTTGGTAGTGTATTCATCCCCATGGTAGGTTAGTAGGGTTTAGATGCTGACAATATGCCCGGCCGACAGTGCTAGTACCGTAATCCATTTAAGGTCGCATCTGGTATTAAGGCTTCTAAGGTTTCCAAGCGTGCGCAGCGGGCAAATATGAACTAAATGAAATGATCCGTTCGAGAGAACGGTAATAACTATGGCTGCTTGTATTCATATAACCTCGTTTTTTCTCACCATAACTAAAAACATATGGAGAAAGATAGCAGTAATTATATCACAAGATAAGAAATCCCAGGGTCGTCTCCTGCTCGTCGCAGGCGCAACTGTGTTTCCCTAACACCCCGAGGCATATCAAAGAACAGCAATAACATGAACATTCTTCACAATCTCAAATCACAAAAGAAAGAGAAGTCGGGACTCCCACTCCCTAGAACTATTCCCCGATAGCACCATCGTACCCCAGCATCATCTCCACGATCCCCATACTCTCCATTGCACTCTCTCCCCTTCCATTCATTCAAATACTACCTTCGTGCACGCGTCAAAGACTCTATGGTACTACCACCTACCAGGGTTAGGTATCGCTTGGTGCCAGCTACGATACGGCGATCTCGCCAGAATCCGCTGCTGTGAGTGGCCGGCTTGACATTGGTGTAATGACCGTAACACGGAATTGTCTTAAAGAGCCCTCGCGAGCCAATAAGAGGTCATACTGGCCGGCCTAGTCATGTTTTTTTCGATATGAGATTATGTTATCAGTATGATATGAATTTTTCCAGGCCGCATCCGAGACCCCTTGGCACTGAAAGAAAGAAAAGGAAAAAAAAGTAGATAAGAAATACGGGCTATGTGCTAGTACTCGTGCATAACTTGTACGGTGTAGGATTGGAGTGTCCAGCTTTCGCCGCCCTCTCAGCTAGAGATCGTGAAGGATGGCCCGTGGACGATTTCCGTAATTAGAAGGCACCGGTACGGCACCCTATCTCGTCGGAGAGGTCTGCAGAGCACCCCTCACCGTGGGTATGACACGGCGCTGATGCGTCGTTTTGGGCAGCCGGGCGGAATGTGTGACGGGCATGGGGAAAAATCGTATTCATGTCGCGATCATGAGGTGTCACTCAGATATCAGCGGTTACATTGCTGGGTCCTTGCGGACTCTCGTCTGCCAATCTTCCTTACACCGCAGTTCGACTTCCCGATCCGGAAGACTAATACAGGGCAAAGAACTACACATTCTCTCGTAATTCTCTCTCTCTCTTAGAGCATCACAGGCTTGGGTCGGATAAGACTGCTGCCTCCGATGCTTAAAGGCACTTTCTATGTGAGGCTAGACTGTCGGTCACAGGTGATCCCGGTCGGGTCGGATAACTATAAGCAATACAGACATCCATGTCAAAAAAAAAACCGCATTCAAATAAGATACACTTCAATAATATCATCTAGTTGGCGCACCACACTTGCATAGGTAGGAAATGGAGGGATGGAGCAACACAGGAAACAGAAAATGTTGAAATGGGCGGATAAACGAACCTGAAAGATCTGGGAAAGCGAGGCTCAAAGGTCGTAAGAAATGATGGTAACCAAATACGAGCTCCTGAAAGGGTCCGGACGGTCCGGCCGTATGAGCTGGGGCTGGGAAGCTACTAGTCACGGGAATACAGCAGTTGTTCCGAAAACGGCCGGATATAAAGAGTGATATCCTATGAATCATTTCTCCCTAGGTAGTCGGAACACATCTGCCAGACACCTTATTCTCAATACCCATACGTGAGGCCAGCAAACCTCTCCACATCCTTTACATTTCCGGACACGATTTCATCTCGGCATTCTCACGATCCCCAAGCGGAACCTTGAGCTTCATAGGAAGGGCATCAATCAATCGCATCACGAGATTTACCGACACTGCCCCTTCTAGTTCTTGAAGATTTTTCAGTAACGGATCGCGGTTTTCACAATTTTACCCCCCCCCCCATAGCGGCGCCCCCGCCCAGAGCTACCGGAAGCGAAAAAACTACTACCTCCCGCTACCTCCTACCACCCGACTGGTTGACAAAACCTCATACCCGATCAGCCATCCGACTGGTCGGCATCCAGATCCCTAGATGCCAGCACGCCCAGCTGTTCCTCTAAAAACTGTGAATCGCACTGGGCCTCTCAGCGAACCCCCCCGCTCGACAGAGGCCGGGCCGAAAAAACTGAGATTCAAGTTCACGACAATGGTTTCCTTTATTCCAGTGCCTACTAGCGGCGCCGCCCTATTCCGCCTCCCTTCCTTATTCTACTTTAGGGGAGGGTGTGCGGTTGGTTCCGTACCAGAGGGGCCGTAGGATTAGGCTGTACTGTATTAGACAAGGTTGGCTTTCTTTTGTTCAAGGTTTTCAGGCCATACCTTTAGTGAATGCCCTTGACAAGGGAAAAACCCTCTCTTCTGTCCCCCCCCCC
>QLOI01001367.1:10071-45847 GCA_003313605.1 Tuber umbilicatum
GGGAAGAGATGGAGAGCCCATATCATACCACTAAGCTTTGGGCGTTGTGCGCGGCACTAACTCTCTCCAGTCCCTCCTCCAGGTTCAAGGACGTGAGAGCAAAAAAAACTCGAGCTCATCACAAAATTAACAAAACCCACAAACCGTAAAACCAGAGCCAAAACCACCCCAGGGATGAACCCCAATGGCGTGGGAAGCGATGGCCAACTCACCCTTTTCACCTCCCGGCGCCAGTACAGTACTATGCACTTATAGAATCACATAATATCACTCGTTCTAACTCCCGTCGCTCCAGCGGTGCGCAACACCGACTCGCTTTTACATCCTTCTCTCCCACTCTGGACAGCAGCGTGCGGGTCGATGTGTAACGGGTGTGATTCGTAAAGTGACTGAATTGGGAACCTGAGGTTTTGCGCGTGGTCGTGGGAGATGATTGCTCCGCACTTCTGTGAAGTACCTTTTACATGTAGTGAGATATGCCAATGGTGGATAAGGTTTATTGTTATAATACTACGCGATATTATATCATACTATGCTATACTTTGCCGAACCGCTCAACAGACAACCTCTAGATTTACCCCCGCTAACACGACAGATATTTATCGGATACACGATGGGTAAGTTCAGGATGTCCGCTGCAGCGCAGCACTGTGCTATAGTGAACGATAGTCGTATTCAAGACTGGTTTATATTGCTAGGGATACGTTCGTTCGTCCGGTAAAGAAAGGAAAGCATAGGGACGGATATCTTGGAAATGTAAATGCCCCTCGTGCCCCCATCATGCAGCGAACAAGATACGCATGCCCTGATCCGTGCATGACATGTGCACCCGCCCTACCTCCCGTCTATCCCCCCCATATTCATGAAAAATAAGAGAAAAATAACCAATATCACGAAAACTTTTCCCTCCCCACCCACACCACCACCCAATCTATTCCAACAAAAGGCAACCCAACCCTGCTACATCTACTCACTTCCCCCTCCCTACTCCCGAAATCGCAGCCGCCAAGCTCTTCCTAACAGCTCTAACCGCCTCAACCCCACTTTCAACCCCCCACGTCCTCAACTCCTTCCCCACGCCCTCAAGCGCAAGCACACCATCAACCAATTCCTGCTCCTTATCACTACCCTCCTCCTCTCCAATATCCTTCGCAAGAGCAGCCGCATTCACAACAATGGCCTTCTTCAGCGCATCGAGGGCAGCGGATAGCTCGTTCGTGAGTTTCTTCTGCTTGACGTGTGGTACAAAGTGTGCTTGGAGGATTGCAATGAGGTCTAGGATTGTGTTCGCGGTGTGGAGGTAGGTCCACGCGTGCGGGTTTATGCTAGTTGCTGGGGGAGGCTTGGGTAGGGAGGAGAGGATTTTCGATAGTGTGGATTTAAGAGAGTCTTGCTCAGTAGTAGTGGCCGCAGTCGCGACTAGTTGCATAATAGAGAGGTACTCCGTTTCCACCGGTGTGAATTCTGACATTGCTGTTTCGTCCGCGAGAATGCGGGATAGGACTGACAGGACGTGCGCTGGGATTGAATTACCGACTGGGCTTGGGTCGAGGAAGTACTCGACGAGCTTTTCCACCGCCGAGAAGCCCTTTGCCCAATTCTCACCCGGAGTAGCGCCTACGCGGAAGGTCTCTTCGAAGGGGGGCTGCGTCGAGCGCTCGCAGGAAATGACGACGCTAAAATCGCGGTTGTCCCAGATGTTCTCGTCGTCGTCACGCATCAATTCTCCGTTCTTCTGCTGCGCGGCAAGTGATGGACGCAGTCGCGCTAACCTTCGCTTCTCAACCTCCCACATTCCCCGACACACACTCCCCGAGACTCTATCTGCGAACTCCACAAACCCCATCATTTGTGCGTAGCTCCCGCGCTCGTAGGCCAGCACCAACATACCCGGAGTTTGGATACGACTAGTCTCGTAGATCTTGAGGGCTTCTTTTAGTAATGGCTCTGTTTTGTTGGACGAAGGATGTAGCACACTGATTCGGGTTAGGAGAAAGTGAGCCAATGTGTCGTTTTGGATTTGCTTGATGTTCAAACGTGGATAGACCTCCATGGCCAGCGGGATTGCACCGAGGAGGAGGTATATTCGTACTAGTAATAGAAGGGCTTGATAGTTGTGTTTAGACTTTTGTAGGAGAGTATTAAGGATGATTGTCGACTGGTAGAGAGGAATCGGTGACGGAGGGTCCGACAATGTAGAAAGCCGGATTAGACCCATTACTGATAATAACGCTGCGTCGTCGCCATACTGAGTGTCTGTTGGAAGCAAATTATGCCCAAGGGAGAGACTAGAGGTATAGATCTTTACTGCGGAGGCAATAAACTCGTTCAGTTTTGAAACAACCTCTTCAGTCAACGGAGGTTTTGTCGGTGACATAGTTAGGAGATAGATGAATTTGTAATGATTGATTGTTGCGGCGACCTGTTCAATCCGCTCCTTCTGTCGGACAGGGTTAGCATCTCAAAATCTTGCCCAAACACTGATCTTAGATTACCTCTGTCTCCTCACTCATCTCAGAGGTACGCTCCGCAACAAACTTTAAAAACTCCTCAGCCTCAGTCTCCTCAAGCATTTCTAGATAAACTTTTAGATCCTCGAAACAGGCGCTCTTAGTACCGGTCTTGGTAAAGTATTCCTTGCAAGCTTCCAGCAGAGTTGGCGTGCCCTCAGGTCCACCATGCTCGTCATGAAATACTGACGAAAACTTGACCAGTGCCAGATTGGGATTTCTCGCGGCGGCAGACGCACTGCAGTGGGCAAGAATGATCTCCAACGCAGCCTTCCCCGGCCCCTTCTCCCCGCTATTCCACAGCTCTCCAACAGCCTTAACAAAGCACTCCCAAATCAGCCAGTCATCGCCGCGGCCCTTGGTAGCGACCTCATCAGTTGGGGCAGCACCATCCTTCTTCGCAATTGCATCCTCCTCCCCATTAGTCTTCTCCCCATTCTCCGTAAGCGCTGCCTCATCCTCCTTCTTCTTCTTATCCTTCACCAACTCCCTGCACACTTCCCAGAGCACCTTCCAATTCTTACTCTCCTCCAACACCTCCAACCGCTTCCTCGCAAGCCCCCACCAGTCGCCGGCGCCGATTTTCGAATCCACACCCAAGTTCTTCGAGTCTAGCAACTCGAGCGCCTCCTCCTTCGCCGTGAGGGGCGCAACGTAGGACAGCAACTCGAGCATAAGGGTAACCTCCTGTGAAGTCTGTATAGCCCTAGGCGGGACGATAGTAGTGTCAAGTGGGGTGTCATCCCGACTCTTGGCCATCATCTTGTAAGCCAGCATGCCAAAGAGCTTCCTATCCGGTGCCGTCTCCGGTAGCGAGTTGCGCAATAGCAAGCATGTAACCGCGGCCCAGAACCAGTACTCGCGCCTACCCGGGAAGCTCTTCTGCAAACCCATCGCAGCTTTCTGCGCGCCGCGCCAGTCGAGGCTGCGAACAGTGCCCCAGAGCCATTCGCGCGCGAGGGCTTCGTCCTTCGGTCGGGACTTTACGGCGCGTTCCCAGAGTTGCGATATTTCACTCGTGTGCGCGGCACCCAGCCCGTTCCATACGCGAGTTAACAGGCGGAGGCAGTCGATCGAATCGATCGCAGGGGTTTTCGAGGAGAGTTGTTGTGCGAGCTGCAGGGCTTCGGAGGTGTTGGCGGGAGTAGATAGGAGGGCTAGGGTGTGAGCCTTTAAGGTCTGCGAGAAGTCGACTAATCAATTGACGAGATCAGACAGCCAGAGGAGAGGAGTGTGATAAGTTATCTCACCAGTAAGTAATCCCCTTTCTCCCCCTTCTTCAAACGTCGATTGCACAGCTGTAATGCCTGCTTGAGTGCTCCCGCCTCGATCGAATCCCAAACTTGCTGGTTCTTGCGTTCGGCCGGGGTGGTCATCTTCCTATTTCCTTTCTTCCTTATTCTGTCAAAAGAAATAGAATTAATTCTCCTTATCAGGTCTCAGGATAGTATATCTGGGGAGGGGGGTATATGGTGGGGTCTGAATGTGTGTGCGTAAAGTTAGCGGCTCAATCAGGGACGGAGCGGAACAGAACAGGTGGCATAAAAAGTTCGCTTGTGGGAGCGCAACCCAACCAAAAAAATAAATGTGCGGCAGGTAACTTAACTTACATAAGCCGGTAAAGCTATGGATGAAAATGGGGCTCAACAAAAACTTGCCTTCAGTCACGAAAAATCACATCCTTGCAGGAAATCATCAACAGTGATGTGACTAGAAGCGGAACGCTATTCCAACCGTCCGCCGAAAGCTTGCCCGTTACCCGCCGCAATCACTGTATTTAGACACATCCCCCCATCCTCCTCACGGACGGCTCCACTCTCCAGTAAGGTGCCCTACTCTACAGTACAAACCAGAACCACCGCCCCTTACTCCTCCAATACAAACCCTCACCACGATAACCATAAACAACAACCATGGCCATCCTAAACGCATTCACCCTCATCCGAATGTACATAGCCGCACACCTGACAATAGGTTACCTGTTAATAACAAACCCCCGTATAATAGCGGAACAAAACTTTGTCTTTATAATGGGTGAATCCCTTGGCCTGGTAACCCCCTCCCCTAGTTTCCCCTCCTCCTCCCCCCACCGCTAACCTCATTTCACAGCCACACCCAAAGTCCACCTTCCACCTAAACCCCCTCGCAACCTCTCTCCTAGGATTAGTCTTCATCTTCCACTCAATAAGCGACTTCGTCGCCGTTTCCAGCGCAGAGGAAGTCTCGCGCGGGTACTGGGATGCGCAAGCACCCGTGCGCCTCGCGTTCTTCTTCCTCCTGACGGGGTATACATGGCTCTACCGCGGCCCACGGGGGACGGTCACGACGCATCCTGTCAAAAATAGCCTCGTGTTTAGCTGGGGGTTCGTCGAGATTATGTGGCTGTTTTGGGTTTACACGCAGTTGCGTGAGGAGAAGCGCGATGCACAGCAGAGGATTGCTCTACGCAAGAGGGAGTTGATGAAGGTGGAGAGGAGGGTTGCCGGGATTGTAGATGAGGAGGATGAGTAGGTGGACTGACGGACGGATAGGTGGGGGACCGCACGGTTTTGTTTGTGATTGTAAAATTTCCATATTTTTACCCACCATTATCCTTTTCTAAAATATTTCGATAATAGTATTCAGCGGCTCCAGCCAGCGGATGGCAAGCGGAAATCCTGATAAGTACGATAAAAAGATAGATAGCAGAAACAAATCTCGAGTGACCATTTATGATCGCAGTCAAGGAGGCACAGTACTATATCACAGTGCAATCACAGGCAAGAGAGAAAAAAGTCACTTATCAAACAGATCATCACACATAATATCGTACCTACACAACGCATGAAGCATCATAAGAGGGGGGGGGGGATAGGAGCCACGACACCCATCAAAGGAAAGCTGACAGCAAGAAAAGAAAAAAGACAACTGTATACTCCTTACCCCGGCACCCTACAAATTCCCACCCCCACTTTCGTGTTGATACTAAGAGTGATAGAAGAAGCTGTTTTATAGGTACCAGATGATGGATGGTGTGGGAAAAAGGACAAGGAATAAGTATAGGCGTAGCTAAGCTAAGTAGGCGGAGCATCGTATGAGGTAGGAAAGAAAGAAAGGAGAGAAAAGGATTTTAGGTAATGATGATGAAAACCACTAGCAAACCGGAGCCCCTTCTTCCCAAGACCACCCAATGCATAAAGGAAAATACCGTAGACAATCAGTGAAAATGAAAATTACCGCCGCAATTACACTCAACACCCGTCATCACCACCGAGAGCCCATAGAGGGCCCCCGCTTGATTGCGAAACCGGTCCGTTAGCTATAGGAACTGCGATTCGTCCTGATGCTGAGCCCACTTGTTGCCCGCTTCTGGATGTTACCCTGGATGCTTCTGCTGCGGTAGGCTGGTTTTGAGTCTGGTTCTGCGATTGGTTGGTATTTGGGTTCAAGGAAATCCGGCTATTCCTGCGTCCTAACTGTGTCCCCGCAGGATCTCTCGGGGCTTGTTGCCTTCTGATAGCTGCCCCTCTGGCGAATATTGCATCTCGCTCTATACTAACGGTGTTGTGGCGGCGGGCGGCAAGGTTACTAGTAGTCTGCGATTGGGTGGGTGTAATACTTCCAGCTCGAAGCCCAACCCTACTCGAAGTCCCCCGCAATTGTTGTCTAGAGTTCCTACCCCTAACCCTCAGCCCGGGGGAGGGAATAGTTATGGTGCCTGCTCTTGGTGCCTGCTGCATATCCGAAGGTGGATTACTCAAGATGGGGCGGCTGTTGTTAACAATCTGGTGTTCCGCTGGGGGCCCGAGTCCACTGGCACGACTCTGACGGGGGTTCTGAACAGGGCTCTGCATGGGGGAACGCAGAGGCAACAATGACGGCGGGTGGCCTGGGACAAATGCCGGGATCGGAAGGTCGTTCGACAAACGAATCAAAGGTGAAACGGGTGGATTGCTCTGCTCTACGCTTCTGAGTGGAGTTGAGGCTCTCCGCGATTCACCCGTGTGCTGTCGTTGAACAGGCGTTATGCTTCTTGCCGGGCTAACACTGTATCTTGCTAAGGCATCATACTGCGTCTGTTCTCTCTGTTGATGATGAGCAGAAAATATATTCTGCAAGTTGGGATTGAACCTGCCGCGAGAATTGGTCGACCTGTTATTCCCAGTGGCATTCCGACCATGTGTCTGACGGTTGCCGGATGAAGTGTTACTTCTCCCGTTCCGTCTTGCTGGCCTTTGTAGGACATCCGAGTCACTATCTGAATCTTGAACTTCAACGGGCCGAGCGCGATTTCCACCCCTATTCTGAGTTCTTCTCTGCCCATTGGTACCACCGGCACCCCTCCCTGCGCGGCTCCGAGTGCCAGCCATGACGACGTCACCATCTTCGTCCTCGCTATCATCGTCATCACCAAATCTACCAGAGCCCGATTCTTCGTCCTCCTCTGGAACACTGGGGATACTGCCGCCCCCGCCACTGCTAGGTGGCCCACCGCGCCGGAGTCTACGGCTCGGTGGGCTTGAGAGTGCATCATCATCGTTCTCGCTAGCAGTCGTCACTTCCCCTAACGGCGAATATCCGAACTGCTGAACGTCATCTTCCGGCCATGTTGGAAAGTCGTTGATACTCCTCAACCCTGCGTGGCTGGGAGAAGCACCGGAAAGTGATGAATCATTCTCATCCTCGTCTTCCAAGACAACATTTCTCCTGCGACGCCTCGGAGGCACATTAGAGGAAGTGGCTGGGGTAGATGAGATAACAATGGGAGATGAATCGATGGTAATTTGTTGAATAATGCTATTAGCGCCATTCCTTGTATTTCCCGGTTGTCGACGACGGTTTTCGGGTGTGTCGTGTTCCACAAAATCCGCTAAACTGCCTTCAGTGTCATCACTCCTGCCACCCTCTTCAGCTTCACTTGAAGGGAATACGCTGAACCCGTTAGCCCTGCGAGGCCCTTGACTAACGTTTTGGGAGGTAGGAATATTTCTGCTGGATCCCGATTGGTGAATCCGGTGGAAAAGTGCCCGTGGTTGGCTTGTGCCATGTGGGCCGGAAAATCCGGGATTCCTTCCTGGAGAGTCTATATTATACCCAGGAGTATCCTCCTCGTCTTGCCACTCATCAGCCTCTTCATCATCCTCGTCTTCCTCTTCATCATCCTCGTCTCCTTCATCATCCTCGTCATGCTCATCCTCGAGCTCTATTTCCTGATCGCGACCAAAATAGTGCCAATCAGGGCCGTCAGAATCTGATTCAGTGTCATTAGAGCCATCATCGGATTCGTCGGATTCGTCCTCGTCTGAATCTGAGAAAACATTGCTTCTTGGTTCAAGAACCCCAACACCACAGCCAGTGCAGAGGCCATCCTCTACTTCCCAATTACAGTCCGGGCACCTCGTAATTCCGTCCGCAGGATCTCTGAAGCCGCGACGCGCATGGTGTTTCTTTTTCTTGAACATGCCTTTGAATAGGCCGCCATTCTCCTTACCCTCCGTGGCTCTATCCTTTTCTATAGTTGCCAAGGCCTCTCTCTGTTGTTTCCGCAGTTCTGAACCAGTGCCATGGGGAGACGTCAATTCGGCCCTATGTACGAAGGTCTCGATCATATCTCGAATCTAATCCAATTCCAATACGGTCAGCTTTCGCCTTCACCGAGAGGCTCCCGGATCGAAGATTTACCAGATAAGCTGGTGCTGGCTGAGTTTTGACAACCGCTCGGCATTCTGGACAAGTCCTCTTTTTATACAAGCCTAACCAATCCACCATACACTTGGTTGTGCAAAATCATCGTTAGCCTAACAGAGGGCTACCGGGATGTAGAGGGTATGCGGAGTGCTACATACCGTGTAGCAAAATACATGCCCGCACTGTAGAGAGAAAGGTTCGAACAGCATATCCTGGCAGATAACGCAGGTGACACATTTCTGTAGCTTCTGGAGGTCTCTATTGAGGCCATCAATGATCTATAAACCCGAGCCCTCCAAGTCAGCATTTCCCATATCTCTATTTTAACGGGAGTCGGTAAATCTCGTAGTAGGCGGGGTTGTAATCGAACATACATCGTCTTTGAAGTCCTTTTTCGGATTTGTTTCGATCGTCAAATCCCTCCGTCCACCTTTGGCAGTCCTGCCGTGCAAGCCTCCCGCAACTCCCATCACTCCACTTTTCTGTGTCGAGTCGGGAACCCCGTTGCCACGATTCACTGACCAAAGACTGCTTTCCGAGACGCTCCTCGTTTGTGAGAAGAGACTCTGCTTTCCCCCGGACCCCAAACGATTCGTCGTGAGAGCTTGCAGGTCCATTCACTGGCTATAATTGGTGCCGTAGTTAGTACCCGAAGTCGGTAATTTGACGGTCAAAGTTCAAACTCAGTAGAGAGAAGGCCAAGGATAGCGAGAACGACGGATGAATAAATGGTGGGGGGAAGATGGAGAGGTGGAAACAAAAAAGTGACAACGGTGAACACGAGAGGAAAGCTGGTAAAGGTGGCGTCCTGAAACCGCAAATTGGGGGGAGGAATACGTGTGGTGCGTCCCACTCCCGAACACCTTGTGAAAGGATATATTTATTTCCCCCCCCCCGCTTGACCCCTGGCGAAAAAGTCCACCTCACCGCTCTAATAGGGTAGATCAGGAGAACGAGGAAACAGCTCAGAGCTAGCGAACAGCTAGCTGGCCAGCGGAGAGGAGAGAGGGTTGTGTCGTACAGTTCGGTACGTGGTTGGTTGCCGTACAGCCAAGAAACGAAGTAGGCGCAACAAAGGAACAAGCAGATAGAGAGCGTAGGGCAGGGGAATTTGTGACAATAGAAAGGGGGGAGAAGGGAACGATGAGAAATGAATGCCTAGAGGCGAGATAAAACAAACAGAAAAACAAAAGAGAGAGGAGCCTACAGTCGAACGAACAGAGCCCAAATATTGCTGTAATGGACCAACCAGTCACTGGACAGTCACTGGTACTATACACGCGAGAGAAAAGAAAGTGTTGGCGAAGGCAAGCTTGGTTCTGGCGGCGGTTTCGAAGTGGTGGGGAGGGGTGGAATGGGACGCGGTTGGATTGAAACGAGCAGCAGAATTTCTGCTTCCTGCTGCCCGTGGTGGTGAATATTCGAGCCAGTAGGGTAGCGCAGGAGATGCCCACATTTTTTTTTTGTGGGGAGGCTCTGATCTCGAAATATTGATTAGTCATTCCAACTTCGATCTGATAATTGAAGAGGGTAAAGCAGTGAGCGTGAGCCTCCGCGCTGTCCTGCCTAATCTAATTAACCCTCGAACGAGTCGGTGGATGAGTTTATCGATGTCGGTTATGCAGTAGAACCGGGAGAGGTCTACTCAGGGAAGGTGGTAATTGAAATGCTTGATTTCTCCGCATAAGTCCAGTGCCGGTATCATAATTACAATTCTGACTCGTCCCTCATAATCCTTTGCGACGACACCCTCAGTATCATAATATTATCATACAATATCTACAGTCTGGTGGTAATCTAGAGTACACCTCCAGCCTTCTACCACTAAGTCACCCTACTTTTCGGCTCCCTCGCACCCTCCGGGATGATACAAGCGTGCATAACTTAAGCTCCAAAGAACAGACGAAATGAAACGGGGTCTTGGCAATGAAACAAGAGAGAAACCCGGACCTTTCCTTTAGACTACGTTGGCTCTCTCAACAAAGAAGCTGAGCGCAACAGTTTAGACGACGGGTTTGGGTGCCGGTAATTGCCTGATTCCGTCCGGGAAAAGGCCGTCTAGTATGCTTTCAGCGCGGCAGTTATTCTGCCATTCATGTATAACTCCTTTTTCAGCCTTACACTAATAATGTCAAAGAAGGAGAATCCTTACTGTAAAAAAAAACTTTATACTGGAGCCGTCATCAAAATACCTGTATTTTTGGCTTCCTTCCCCGTTTCCGATCAGGCATCTGTAGTGCTGAAAGCGTTAGGCCGTCAAAGGATTAGGAGGGGGGGAGAAGGAAGGGATGTTACTGCACTCGGCATGGGTAGACTACGCTGAAGGGGCACTGCACAAGTTGCGAAGTCCCCGTCCATCCCATAAACTTCTGCAGCAACTGCCCTTGAGTCTTGAAAGCCGAATCTATGGGGGGGTCGCATACACCAAGGCGGGTGGTTCCCCCGAACCTACCGTATTTTACTACCTGCAAAAACCGCCAGAGATACTGTGCCAATGGGGCAAGGCATTTTTAAAACGCTTTAACGACCGCACACCCCCAGCTTTGGGCAAGGATAGGTGAACATAGCCCTTTCGAATAGCCGGATATTTGGAGACTTATTCTAAATACCTGGGGGAGGCCATCCACTATCCCATAGTCCCCCACTACGTCCAAGAGATCGGTGGGGTAAGGCCACAGTTGGAACTCCAGTGATTTATTATCAATTAAGGAAGGATGCTCTTTGTTCTCCTGAACAAGACATCTTGGACGCTAGCGGATACCGGATTGGTCCGCCAGGATAAATTTATGATATTGATTAGACGCAGCACACAACGGACCAAGGACAATGCCCTTAGGATGTGGGATTCAGATCGTCTACTGCCTTCGGGCAACCCCCTTCCTTCGTTTGAATTTTCCCCTCGGTCCCCCGGATCACCCATTCTCATTAACCTACGAACTAAAATCGGCTCAAAATCACGCTTCGACAATCATGAGTTCCAGCGGAATACCCTGCACTAGTCTAGGAATATGGGCCAACCGTGATGTGAGGTACGGTACGGGCGGTGCGATATTATGGAAAGAGTGACGTTACTGTATTTTATTACGAGCTGGGTTGCGGCATACCACGATGATATGGTTACACATGCGATATGTACCCGAGTACGCAAAGGGCATGAACAGGAGGATTTGAGTGGGAGTGCCTGGAAGGAAGATCAAGGAATCGGACGAGATGTGGTATTTTACCAGTACCATACGACCGGTATTTGTGATATCGACGCCGCCACAAGATATCTCTTCGGCTCGACGCTAAGGCAAGGGACCAAACTCCACGGCAGCGATATCAAGAGATCCCGAGGGCGTGTGAGTTTGGCGATGCTGCGACCTTCGGAGGCTTTGTTACTTCACGATCCGGAGGGCGCTCTGAATAATGGTTTGTGATGGATTAGATAATGCCTGTTTCCCTTATCTTATTTGTGTTACCCCGACCAAAAAGTATGTTACGGCCTTCTTTCCGCCATCTCAATACCCCGCGATGCCAAATGCTGCTTGACGTTTTTCGATGCCGTGCTTGTACAGTACTGTACAGGGCTCGCAATACGTGAACACCCTCCGATCTTGGTTAAAATCGATCAGCGGTATACATTATCAGGTTGAAGGCGGTCCAATTCGAGAGTTCTAGGGGGGGAAGGGGGTGAAAATGGTCTTTGCAAGCGAATAACTTCTATCATCCCAAGGAACCCCGGAGCATGGGACTCCTGTTATCTATGATATTCTAAGTGTGCAGAGGCATGGATGTCACTGCTGTCTCACGCAATCGCCACTACTTTCCACACCAAGTATCAAAGGCACCTGCGGCTGATAAAGTATCACGTCGGTAACGCGAACCATGGGTAAACTCTGTGCTACCTCTCAGTAGTTTGCCATGTTATCTGTTTTCCGTTCCTTTATCCCCTATTTGCGAGCCGGTATTGGGTTGCACAAGAACTGGAGTATGGAGTCTCATTGATCCAGAGTGGCTACCCATCTTCAGGAATCATTCCTACTCAAGCAATTGTAAATTCTCCTGAGGGCCGCGCAGATCGGCCGTTCATCTGATTATAGCAATTTCTCGCTGATGCATTTCCCCATGCCTTTACTTCTAACGGAGAGAAAGGTCATTCTTATAAACCCTTTCTTTAGAGGAGGATTTTTCACCCGAGCAAAAGCCTTCAACCACCGGCCCCGAATCTCACTTCCTTTACCACCCACGACGCCCCCCTGGTACCGTGCCTTCAAGTGTGCTTTCCCTGGCTTTAGGGAGGTCCCTCAAAACCGAGTGATTTACGATGATGAAGGTTAGGGGGCTCCCTTGATTGGGGAATTTCCGGCCATGCATCGATATACCTCTCGAGGAGCCACCGCGTGTGCCGGCACTGAATATCCGGGGGCCTATTGCCACTCGCTTCACCGGTGCGAATAGTGTCAGAGAACCACATGGTCCATACCGTTATGGACAAGCGAGGCCTACCAAATGTCTGGGAAGCGGTTTACCATTAGGTTTGTTGCCGCTTTACTACTTCTCGATAGTTTTCTTACCGGCCACACTAAAGATACAGAATCCCGATGGAATGCCGGGCCTCGGAGGCTTCTTCGGGCAGCTTCCGAAAACGGCTGCAACCCCAGCTCCTGCTCATGCAGCCACCGATATTCACGTCATATCACTCGGCCACTCATTCGCTGCGCTTCACGTCTGCATAACTTCCTGTACCACCATCAACATGAGCCGAACCAGTCAACGCCCAATCCCACAGTCGCACTTGTATTTTCGGTTATGACACATACATTCACCGCAGGTATGCTTATCCCAACGTGACCTGGTTCATCTTTTCTCGGGTTCGCTCGAGTAGAATCGCATATCACCGGATGATATGACGGACGGAGACACGTGGGGTTCGTGGTGGGGCTGGATGCCGTATCATACGTGATGCCTACAGATACGGAAGGTAAAATCAATTGCGCGCAAGCTAAGGATGGGGGATGCAACATCGAGGGAATAAGGCAGAGCGAGATGCTCTAAAAAATGGATGGTTCTAAACTCTGTTTGCATTAGGCCAAGGGTGTTTATCAATCAAATCAATCTTTCTCTCTTATATACTTACCCAGTTCTTCCTCACCTTTGTCAACCTGTTCCTTGCCCACTTCCCCATCACCGGCACAGTCCTCTTTCCCGACTAGTGATCGCTGGTCCTCCCGGGGGAGTCCTTGGGTTCTTCGATCTCGGCTTCGACGTCAAAGTCTCTACCAACCCGTTTTCGACCTCTCGCTTTCTTTACAAGGCGGCAACATCGTTCTTCGACAGTTTCAGTCTGGTGCTCCGTCCATCGATTATGCACTCCCCAGAGGTCGAAAATAGGAGGAATAAAACGAATCTAAACGTCATCTCTCACCCGCCATCAATGTCCACCCTTCTCCACAGGATTCCGAAACAAAATAAGGGAAAATAACTCAGAAAACGTTCTCCGATATTCCCCAACAATAAAGAAACAAATAACGCACACTTCGGCTCAAGAGATCTCCCCATTGCTGTGCTCTAACATGTTCCGCCGTAATATCCCTGGTGCTCGGCCATACCATGATACCCGCGTAAGATCCATCTTCAAGCACCGACAATAAAAGGCTTGAATCACCCAGCTTGAGAATGGGGGAGTAGCCTTTCAAACCGACCGGCTCAAGAGTTGAGTTAGCAGGGTATATGGATCTAATATGAGAGCAAAGGCATTAACTTACTCCGCTGTATCTCTCTGGGGGCTAGATAAGACATACTGTATAGTACATGAAGTGGAAGGGAGGATCTAGGGGGAAGTAATGGTAGTGAGTCACTGCTAGCGTGGTGCCGCCCCCGGGAATAGACAGTAGACGCTCCCGGGGGTCCGAGTGTGGCCGTTAACTGTCCGTACCGTGACTTCCACAACCAAAAACCGCAAGCCCCGAAATCGCATTGGGCACAATACCGAAGTAGATCCCCAGCGGGATACAAAGACTCCCCGAGGAAATTGCTCAGGCCTTGAGGTCAGATCAGGAGAAACCCATTGATGGTCGGGAGCAGAAACACCTTCAGAAGATCGCGAAATGACACTGCAACACGGGATATCAAGTCTCCGCCCCACACATTTGCGTTTTGGCCCTCTTGGCGGGTGCGAGCAAGCGATACTCTAGGCCTATTGCTCCATGAATACACAATCCCGGAATATCCCAAGTAGTCAAATATCTCAGACTGGAAGCTTCCACCTGACGTGATATAAAATCCAGTCCAGAACGTAGTGTAACAAAGCGAAGGGTTTATTCCCCTAAGGAAGGAAAAAAACCCTCCGGGATCACCTCACCGGGTACGCAAGATCTCATGTGAGATTATCAGAACTGTAGCCCCTCCCCATACTGTGAGGCTTCCTGTTTTACGAATACTTTTCCCGGTCCTTAGCCATGCGGTTGAAGCGGTTACCCATCACACCACTCGCCGGCACACACCAAGTCCTAATTCTGCCCATGGAACATTGACATCTCCGTTTTCCTCGTTTAAAAATAGCTAGCTAGTCCGAGGGGAGTACCGCAGACACGATTCCCGTTTCCCGAGAAAAGAAGCGTCACGGATTATTGACTGAGCACGGTTTATCTTATGTCGTGTTAGTAGGTAAATGCTTGAAAAGCCAACTGTATGCTATCTTGCTAGCTGCAAGATATGCTTGAGGTCGAACAGCATTCGATAATATCTATTCTGGGGTGTGGGGAAAAAACGATAGCCTGAAAAATTGAGGGAGAAGCGTAACCTCAGTAAAGGAAAATATATATATAATTTTGTTCATATATCAATAATGGCTTGCCTACAAACTGTTCGGAGAGGTTGAGGCGGTGAGAATATCAATACTGTGAGGGAAAATGTGTGTATGACTACTCACGAGAAAGGGGGTCGAAGGATTGCGCATCACTGATTTAGACCACCCAAGATTGTCAGATACTTGGGTATTGATTACGATATGGCTAACAATCGCTATTGTCGTGTGGGTTAAGGGGTACTCATAGTAGCATTAGGAGTGAATTTACCTTGACTTTTTTGGGTAAAAAGTTACTTTACGAGACGGCCGATGACGAAAGGGTGATTTGACGGCAAATTGCTACCCTCACAGGCTAGTTCAGTCCCGTTAGTACTAGAAGGTGTATACAACGCTCAGAAATTACGGTCAATATAACAAATCATAGGAGGAAAAGCAGTTCTTTTTCCTTCTCAGCAATCCTAACCTTTAAAAAAATTTGTTGACTCTGGAAACACTATCTATCTCATTGAGACGAGTACAAAATTCAGCCCATTTAGCATCATTAACAGCCTTGGATCCCATTTCCGGATTTTCAGCTCTGAACAACGGTACAATTCCGTATCCCAATGTAAGGTAAAGCATTGGGTAGGATGGTAAAAGTTTACCAGTCCACCTCAGCATCAAAATGATAATTTGCCACAAACCGCGAGGCCTGGTCAGCGCTACACCCTCATTTACGAGGGATAAGGCATTCAGTCGCCAAGCTTCCATAGGGCAGGTTAGGTTGAATCCTCCCGCCCTACGTGATGGATTGTTCAATGATAACTCCTTGTGACAGGAATTGAACTCCTGGGCTCCTGCTAATTGCACAGGAGTTAATTTGTTCTTGACATATTAACCACTGCGCCAGCTAGGTATTTTACATAACACTACCATGGGAACGAATACTTATCCTAGCAGCTCGCACCAATAAACGTATCGTCAGAGTAGATACACCCTTCGGAGAAAAACTATAGTTCTTGGACAAAAGTCATCGTTGGTGGGCTCAGGTGCCGGTGAAAACACACCAAAATGATCGAAATTTGGGGTCACCGAAAATCGCAATTTGGACCCCCACTTCTTAATCGATCGGAATGGAAAATATATTGATACATAGTAGGAAACCAAGCGTTTTTGAAATTCACATTTCTATACCAAATGTCCTTGTTTTGTGAGTAGCTCTTGTCAATATGTGCACCTTATTCCAAAACTAGAGTTAAGCACCGAGAATTTGTATGGGTGCCCATGCAAAAAGGTACTGTGCCCGTTTTGAAAGTTGCCAATTTTGAATTGCATCAGTTCAGACAATATTAAACCATATGCTTCAAAATTTAAATATTACAATTAGAATACCTAGAAATGCTATTTTATGAAGAATTGATTTACTCCCACTAAAGGTGGTTGAGTTCCGGTGCTGTGGAATAAAGGATTTTTGGTGTAAAAGTGTCCATCAACGATGACTTTTGTCGCCTAATTGTACAAATACTAATCTCAGATATCCAACGATAAGATCCCTTCATGTGTGAAGGGGTGACCGTAGCCTGACTAGTAGTAATTAAAAAAAGCAAGCTCGGCTATGAGAAACACGGTATTAGGAGGAGGTCGCGGATTATGGATGTACAGAACAACCGCAGGCCTCCTGGCACCTGTATATATGCGGGCGTTAGTACAAGAGCATGCTAACTTATGATACGTTACGGATTGGCTTGTGAGAACGAAAAACCCGGAGATGATTTTATTCGATGATCGAATCTTCGGAAGAGAAGAAAAAAAGTTAAGAAGGAAAGGAAAGGAAAGGAAAGGAAAGAACCCCCGGGAAACAAGGTGCTATGATACTTAAGGTAGCGAACAGTGTAGGAGTGTGTATGTAAGCCATCTGTGTACGCTCCATGACTAAAGTCATCTACGGCCTTATATCTGCATTTCAACGGATACAACATCCACAACTTATGATAACCTTGCTCAGGGGGCTGCGTCCAGCTTTCATGGTTTCGGGTCGGGCCTCGTGGGTTACTAATGAACAGAGAAGGAAAGGAGGGGGGAAAGGGAAGGAAGTTTGGTGATACATAGTGACTCACTCGTTTTCATCTTTCCCTCCGTATGATGCTCGTATCATCATGCCATCTATGCTGGTGGGCTATGAGACTTAATGGGTATCAATAGGTGGCGGTAAAGAGTTAAAATAACGGCTTTGTTCACAATTATCCTATAACATAGGTCTCTAGACAACGCCGGTATCAAGTAGCCGTTGGCCTCAAGCACAATAATTCTCATCTCACGCGGTGCGGTATTTTTACTCGCCCATAATATTTACTCAGCCTGGTCCGGCACCCCAAGCTCCAGTTGCAGCTCTCATATATCAATACCAATATCAACACCAATAGCGATAGTAATATCGATATCACTATTGCTATCATTTCGTGCGAAGACGACCGGGCGAACACACCTCGCCGCGAAAATTGGGCCGCCTAAGGAAGCCCAGTAGGTACGGTAAGAAGAATTCATTTCCAACGGCCCAAGTAGATATAGCTCCAATCATTACAAGTAAGTGCATCACATTACCATCACCCACCCCACCGGCACAAGGGAAGACAACGAACATTTACGCATGTGGGGTAATCGCCCGGGGCTAATTAGATACAGTACACCCCCGCCCTCCTGTTCCATCCACCCGTTCACGCATCGCACATCCCTGTAAGATATCCATCAACCAGCCAGCCAGCCAGCCCTTTTTGCCCAACAAAACTCCCCAATAAAAGCTAAGTAAGAGATGAGAGTAAGCTCTGCAAAAGGGGGAGGAGATAGGAAAAAAAGAAAAAATTTCCACCAAAATAGCGAAGAGAAGGCAAGAAAGTAAGGAAAGTCTATTGAACCCCATCCCGGTCCCTGATCAATAATCAATCAATCGACAACCTCCACCATAACTGTCCCCATCTTCACGCCAGCCTCATCGATGGTCTCTTCAAGGTGATCGATAAGTTTTTTGCCCATGGAAACGAGCTCAAACTCTTTTCCCACCAGCAAGTCCTCTTTATCGTCGGCGCCGGATTTTCTCTTCTCTTGGTGTTCAGGAAGCAGGTCCGCTTTGACATACTCGAACAACCGCTCCACACGATCTTTCAACAGGAACCTACGAACTACGCGCGAACCATCTGACATCTTAAATTGTATGCGCGTGACATCCGGGCCATTCAACGGCTCCGCATGATGTTTATCCCCGCGAATTTTCCAGAACACAGATTCCTGTTTTTCAGACGTGTCGGCTTGGTTTTCCTGGGCGTCTTCGAATTCCATCAGATCACCAACATCGGAGGATGGTCCAGCGGTCTTAGTGAGATCGTCGGGGTCGGAAGTTGCACCTAGGGGAGTGCTAGTGCCGCCGAGCGAGTTTTGCATCGCTAGTTGCACCATTTCGTCCTCTGTCATGTGGGCAACGCTGACTTTAGGCTTAGGCTTTCGTTGAACGGGGTTCTTGGCATCGGCTTTGAGGGAGTAACGATCTAGAAATTCGTGCAGGACCATGACAAACTCCAAGGGATTTTTCGGCACATCGGTCCAGACCTTCACCTGCTCTCCGGTTCGGGGGTCAATGATTGCAATGTGTGGAAATACATCCTCGGCTTTGGTTCCCGATGCGAAAAGCGCCATATCGTCGACTGCGTTAGCCATGTATAGTCTAAGATAATCTTTTCCATCCCTCCCAGCACGATCCATCTGCAGGAAAACAAAGTTCTCCTTGACTGTAGCCTTCACCTCAGTGGCTTTCCAGATGTCTCGATTCAAAATTTGGCAGGAAAAGAGAGAGTTATCTTGAATGTTGACAAGAATCCACTTCTCCACCTCCTTCGCTTCATCCCGCGCGTCCTGAAAAGATAGATTGGTCATAATCTCAAATGGAGGTCGGAAGATCTCTGCCAGTTTACTGGGCTTGGGCAAGGATTCAGAAGCCCCTCCAGTAGTCTCCAAAGGTAACTCACTACGATCCGTGCTTTCGGATGCCCAAACGTTTGCGGCACTTCGTTGACCAGATGCCCCGCGGCGACCAATTGCGGCTATGATTCGCAAAATCAGCACCTCTCTCCGCAAACCTGAGAATATTATTATAAGAAGGATCTGCCACCTCTCAGCCTCCTCTCAACTATGCCTTCAGGGTATCCATAGTCATCCCCACCAACAAGCGTGTCTCTAGTTCTCGCAATCGGAGCTCGGATGCCATTTTCACCGCCACTACCGGCACCCCCGGCCTCTCCGTAAAGCTCCTCCTGCAACCTCCTAGCAATAGCTTCATCCTCATTGTATGCTGAACTAACACCAGACCCGGACCCACTACCGGGAGCAGCAGCAGCAGCCCTGGTAGGCTCACTAGCTCGTAACGCTTCTCTTAGGTCATCATCATCGTCATCGTCATCATTGTCCATCTCATCATCATCATCGATCGGAATAGGGTCATCGATTAGGGTGTGCCTTGAAGGTAGCGCGGGTGGGGGCGGCGGCGGCGGGGGAGCAGTTTGCGTAGAGGGTCCGGACTCCATATCAGCTCCGCCGGTATCGAAGTACAACTGTATTGCTTGCTCAAGATCTCCATCCGAGACCTTGAGGTAAGTCTCAGCCTTACGGACGGTAGCGCCGGTGATAGTTGTAAACTGGGCAATTAATCCGTCCATCGTGAATGCGTTTGTACGTAGCTACCGATGAATATAGTTGCGAGAGAAAGGGTTACCCTGTTGCAAAGAGAGGGAAAAGGATCAGCAGCTCGGACCGGGACTAAAAGTGGAGAAGACAATAAAAGAACGCACGGTGGTAGCGAGGATCAAACGACAATGTGGGGTTCAGCAGTGAGGGGCAGCACTTTCTTTGCTTGAACTCGGGTCCAGGAGGGGCGGTGGATTTAATGGTTTGTTTGTAGTTAAAATGAAGTGGGGGTGGAGATAAATAATAGGTCTGGAAGGTTGAGAGACTCGTATGGATGGATGGACGTAAAAATCTACTTGTGAGCGAGCTATAAGGGGAGAGGGCGTGATGGTCGATTGCGGGAAGCCTAGAACAGAGGATTTGTTGGGGGCAAATAATTCAATGGTCGTCACGCCAAGACTTGCATTCTTACGTATTCCAACTTTGAGTTCCCGACTTGGCTGATCTAGCACGTGATGTCTGGGATTATTTCGATGATTGTGATAGTAGTATTTCCAGTAGTAATAATTTTATTGTATTGGCGTGAAGCATTTCACAGGTGAGTCCGTATTTTACAGTCTGCAGCAATTTCACCATCTCCTTACTAGTACCTCTTTCCTAATGATCCCTACTGCTTTATTGGAATCGCAGTTCATACCAAATTCCCCTACAAAGTTTCTACTTACGTTATGTTACATCTCGCTTCCCTTCCCGCCGATGCTACCGTATTCTTCCGTTCCTTGCGTATGCGCTAGCTTGACTAAGTGCGCAGCTGCATCTATAAAATCCATGTTTGGGATAGGGGATCCAATATTCTGGTAATGCCCAGATAGGCTCGCAGCATCGATAATTGTACAGTGCCGTCGGCCTCGTCGGAGAAAGAGAAACCCAATCTTAGAAAGAAAAGAATAACAAGTGCCGCATACCAAGTCACAAATCGCTGCCGTGCTACTGTGCTCTAGTCATCAGAGAAAAAAACTCATTCATAGGTAAGGCAAGAACCTAAGAATTTCGGACCACTGACGTTTTGCCTTTATATCCTAACGCCTCCCCACGACGCTCCGGACTGTCTTGTCCTTGTCCCGATAGTCTAAGATGAGGTTGGGAATCCTAACTATCAGTAACAAGAGGGGTGGAAATCTGCGAGGAGTGCAAGTAATTATCGTACTCGAGTACTCGAGTACTAGTGTTTAAGGAACCAAAGTCGTCTTCAAGTTGGTTAGGGACCTCACATTTGATCGGTCTAACCCATTGCGCGGTGCACGCAAGAGAACCTTGAAGCCTCACGGTTTATACGGGTGCCACCTTGAAAAAGCAACTACAGATGCTAAACTGAAGATATTCAGTCATGATATGGAGCTGCGCTCGTAGGCGGTTGGGTCGTATGCTGTAGCCACGAAGGGCAAAAGTAATACAGGAAACAAATGACGCCTTTATTTTATAAACAAATCCACCTCAATTATCATACCCCGCTACGCCTATCTACCTGTATGGTATAAGAAAACACAGAATCACGCCTTTATCATGAATATCTGCCACAAGAAGAAAAAAATCAGCATCACGCACGTACAACATGATAAACCGACATTTTTTTTTCGGAAGATTTCAAAACAAACCTCATTCAGAGCTTTCGTATCCATTACTGAACTTCTCTTGGCCGCGATGTATCTATGCCGAATTGCATGTCTTCCGGTTAAAGCTGTAGGAGTAACAGTGCCAGATGTCAAAGCAGGTGTTTCCACGTCAGAGGGTTCTTTAGATCGCTTCTTTTTGTCCCCCCTACCCTTCTTGTCCTTTTTTGCCTTTTTGGACTTTTTAGAATCGTCCGTGTGTTTTCGCTTCTTAGACTTGGGTTCTAGGTCTGAAGGGGAGGAGGAGGAAGTGGGGGCTGGTGTATAGGATTTAGACTCCTTGGGTTTTTTCTCCTTCTTTGCTTTCTTCTTATTGGCCGGCTCTTTAGCGGGCGGTGATTCAGAGTTCTCCTCTGCTTGATCTACCTGCTCTACCTTGGAAACTTTAGCTGCCTTCCTCTCGTTCTTCTTTCTCCTCCGCTCCTCCTTCTCTTTCTCATTCGCAGCTTCCACCTTCTCCTCCTCCATTTTTCTGATACCTTCAAGCAGCTTATCAACATCGCTGCTGACATGCGTCTCCCCCCGCACGAACTTCATCCCGTATCTTCCACTCACAAACTCCACCTTCCTCTGTTGAACCCTCTTCTCAACATCCTCCTCCCTCCCATTCAACCGACCAAGCAAATCCTGGAACAAGTCCAAACCCGTGCACTCATCATCTCTGATGCCCCCTTTACACCCAATGCCAAGATTATCCCCCTTGAGCACAATCTTTACACCCGTGTTTGACGCCTCGGTGATGTGTCCACTGGCGTGGTAAGAGGAGGAAGTGTCGCCAAGGGTAGAACCGGGAGTCCAGCCATGGGATGTGAGTATCCGATGACCGAAATTGGTGGTATTGCTAGCCCAGTGGGTGTTTCGGGGGTCGGCGGAAATTTTAGCTTTACTATGCGATTGTTAGCGATTGTGAGGCTGATTGAGAGGTTAGAAATAGGGAAATACTTTCGGGGGGCTGCGAGGCCCATCCTAATGGGTAGAGGGGGGGGAGGCAGATGGATGAAGGTGGAGGAGTTGAGGTGTTCGCTCAGTTGGTTGGCTGTGGGAGAGCGACCAGTCGACGGAAGGGTGGATGGCTGTTTTTTTTTCCCCCTCGTGTTCAGACTTTGAGACTAAGGGTTAGGTCTTCTCGGCTTGTTCCGAAAGCAACTCAAAAAGTGGGAATCAACTTGAGCACATTGATGCTACTAACTTAATACGAGTACGGTAGGTTACCGATACTCGAGTATTATAATGCCCATCGATACACGTAACCTTCTAAGTTATATCAATGGTATTATACCGATACCGGTATTCAAAAAGTAGGTATGATTACTCGCGACACTTCGCTGAGGTTTTTGATCGCTGTATTATGCGATACCGTCGCCTCTTCATTCAAAGTCAAGTTATCACCTTTGACGGTAACGGCAAAAAAATTATTTCGCGATACCGGTGTCATATCCAGTCAACCCTAAACACCACCCGCGAAACCTCCACCCCCCGGCCACCTTCTTCCGACAGCCAAATTTCCCCCACCTCCGTGATATTTTAGTATGTGAGCACTGTACAGAAATCTGCGATTGCGAAGGCTTTTTCTTTCTTTTTCGAAACGCAATAAAACCATGGCAAGCACAAGTGGGACACCCCCCGAACCTCGCGCCAGACATGCCATCACCTCGGGGGTGGAAGTCGTTCAATTATACATCTATCTAGCTGTACCGGTCTAGCGTCCGCTGCGCTTCCTCCTGGTGTGCGGTAGCGTGCTTTAAAAACAAGCTTAAGTTTAAGCCGCTTCCGATATTCGAGTAGACTTTGAATGGGTGGGGAAGTAAAACCGAATAAATGACCCTAGTCGGGGTACATTGGGTTAAAACAGCCCACTAGCGGAGATAGGATCCCACATCGGGTCTGGCTACACTATGGGGTGGAAGACCAGAAGGGCCTGAGAGGGTCATACTTAGGAAAGAGTTAGATATTCAACATATGGTACTAGATATCTCTTAGTCTTATCTCATGTCTATATCATGGGCTACTATGAAAGGTATTGGTGTTGCACGATGAGAGCTAAAGAATTCGACTGTCAGGATAATAAAAGTAATAATCTAAGAATGGTATCTGATAGATGATGTGCTGGATTGATACATGTCGGTACGAGAGAAAGGGTTGGAATGTTACATGAAGCCAATAACATAGGTACCTTAAAATAGCGGTTTCTATGAGCGCATGGGTGGTAAGATAGGAAGCTTGATAGCTAAGATTTTGGGAGCTTGTAATATGACATATGGATGTGTGCTTTTGATACTTGGGAAAATTTTGAGATTGAATTCTTAGATGCTAGGTAACGCTGCAGTCGGGAGATGAGTTATTGCCAGTGGTAAGGAAGAAAAAAACAATACTTATCCGCAAATGTTCAACTCACGAATCCTCGCAAAGATTCGGGAGTTGTCTTGGAGGATTGCGCATCTGCCCCCAAGCGTATCATGACTGGGAGTGTCCTGTAGCTGGTGTATTTTTTGGAGTAAATATATCTTGAATTCCTGCCGTATGTGTTAGGCACCTTAACTTTAGAGTGGCCAGGCCTTATTTTATATCTCACGATCCAGCACGAGGATAGCAGAGGGAAAAAGGGGAAAAAAAAGAAGAAAAAAACGGGGGTTAGAGAGAGAAGTCTACTTCCTTCCTCTTCTAGTTTACAACAGAAACTGAATTCTGCGTAAACTCTCTAGCAGGAAAGCGGTCCCGGTATGATTTTAGTGCCTGTGGGTTTGTTGGTGGCGCGGCGGACTCAGAAATAGAAGGACGGAAGTACCAGCAATTCCGAGAAGATAAAAGCGCTCTATCTTTGTTAGATATTTTATATAATTTCAAGTGAGATCTCAGGAATAGCTGGGGTGATTTCGACATTTTTTGGGGGACTAGGTATGCCTTGCGCTTCGTTACACTACGGTATAGTACATTTAGGATAAAAGAAATAGATACGGAGCCCGCCACAAGCGGGTCTAGAAAGGTATCATATCCCTAGTATTTGGATTTCACGAACTATAAACCTCTTCAATAAGGTGCTTTTGAAGCGCGATGTTTTTATTTGTGTTTTGTAGGGGGATGGGTGTTAGCTATGCCCTGAAGTTTACTTCAAGGTTGGCTAGGCGGCTTGGTTACGTAAGTAGAGAGCTTCAGTGAGTGTCAACCTTCAACTACCGGTAGTTATCGGGTGCCCTGCAAGTGTATGCGCAACTCTATTATGCTTTTTATAGGTACGAATACCAGAAGTGCCGGTATGCTGCTGAGGGAATTGTAAGTGTTAAGAAGGTTTTACTCGTATGCTTTGCTCAGGGTACGAGTATGTGCAATACCCTGAGAAGTGATTGTAACATAGTTGGTTCCAGCGAAGAGGGGCCAAAAGCTATGGAGGGGCCTAAGGGCCGACAATGAGCAGGGGCGGTATCCCAGTAATAACTTGGACTTGGTTCTTTAGAATTTTATTGGGTATAGCGGGGCACTATTACTAATACTGGTATCCATCTGAGCTCTCTTTCACTTCAGGGCCGAGTCGAGCACAGCGAAGCTCATGACCAAGTAGTGAGAGGTGTTGATTGATGTTAGTAATCCTTTGATCTCCCACATGATTAGTCCCAGAGATTACGTAATCAGGTTGACTCTTTGCCCGGCGTTATGAACGCCCGATTGAATCCCGGGACATCAGCTTTCTATGAGATTCTCTTCTATTCGGTTGGCGGGGGTCTATTTATTTGACTATTTCATCTCTCTCATCCCGTTTTTACCCTTCTCTCCTTCGTATTTATCCCTTTGACGCTGCTTTGAAAATGGCTTCTTCAGATGTGGACGAAGCTAAAGAACTGAGGCTGGTTAACAACGTCGAGCTCAAGATTGCGCTGGCTGATACTGATGGAAAGCTTCAACGTCTGTTAAATATTTATTTGCCACCTTTGATACTGAAGCTTGCGAGCCCGCACGCCTCAGTTCGGAATAAGGTTGGATTCGCTTCCCGCAGGGCTGGTTTCTTAAGATGATGCTGATGATAACTATGAAGGTGATATCGATATGTCAGCACGTCAATACCCGGATTAGGCCGGTTACAATAATCTTACCCGTCTCCGCTCTTCTCAAGCAATTTAAAGACCCCGAGGTCGGAGGGCGCTACTCGCTCGTGCGTAACTTCGATTTGATGTATGTCCAGACTGGTATCGAGCGATTACCTGTCTCGGAGCGGTTAGAGCTCCTTCCACCTTTGCTAAAGGACATATCGAAACACGACAATGTCACTCACCAACGCTCTCTATTCAATATTTTATTGAAAGTATTGGTCCATTTTGAGCCTCCGAATAGGGGAACCCAAGAGGATATTGCTCTGAGAACTAAAATGGGGCTCGACGAAGGCGGTGGCGAAGATGCTGTTTGGGTGGCGGGCTGGTTCAAGCGATTAATGCTACTCAATCTATCAGTTTTCGCGAGTAGCAACACCTCGGGGCAGCTAAATTGCCCAGGAATTTCGGCGGGGGAGTTTGACTTCCTGACCCTAGGTGGAAAGAAAGAAACCTTCAGCCCGTTTACAGTCCTGACGGATGTAAAAAAGGCTGTGCTTAAGTTTCTTGCTTCGGGAGCATTTACGGATCAAGAGAAGTTTTTCCCTAGTCTTATCGGAGCTTCTGATACAAATTCGGCGGTTGCGGGGCCGGCAGAAGATGTCTTCAAACGTTCACTGCCGTCAGTGTCCTTGGACGACGAGGGGATAGTTCGAGAACTATATCAACTTTACTTTGGTAACCCGGTCAGCGCCATACCGCCGGTAAAGGTTGTGCTGCAAGCCCGCATTGTCGGACTATTAGCGAAATCGACGAGGGCCATTGGAGAGCAATGGGGGAATCAAATTGTTAGGATTGTGGAGAGTGGCCTCGAAACAGACTACGTTCGATTAAGACAAGCTGCCTTTACCTTTATAAATTGGGCATCAAGAATGGGAGAGGGAAAGGTTATGGCGACCGTTGCGATTGATGTTGTGGAGAAGATTAGGTACTGGCTACTGTCTACGAGCCCAGAAGATGGAGGAGGGGCCGGTGGAGACGACCTGAGAGGTTACGCATATGAAAGCCTCGGGTTATTGGCAAAGAGGGCCCCTGGAATTGTGGTAGAAAAAGACTGGAGAATTTTAAAATTTTTGTTTGGAAGATTGAGAGATGAGCCTGCGGGAAGTGTGGCTGTTAGTGTTGAGGGGGCACTCGCCACCTTATTGCCCATTATAGCAAAACAACGACTTGATGAAGAAACGGAGGCGAGCCTGGAGGAACTGATAATCGAACAAATGATTGCGGATAAAGGAAGAAGTACAAGATTTTCGGCTGTTAGATACGCCAACCGCGTCTTGGAGTTCAAGAATGTGGAAGGACGATGGGCGAATTTATTGGCTCTCGGAAGGAAGGGAGAGAGAGACGAGGTTGTAGAGGAGGCTAAAAAAGGTATACATCTAGGGGGAATGAGAAAACTAATTTCACCTCTTATTCCCTCATAAATCCCAAATGATATGATATATCTGGAGGCAAGAAATTCTGATCCACCAAGAATGCTAATCGTGCTTCATAGGTCTACACCCTTATTATTACCGCCTTCTCAATCCAGAGGAATATTATCCTGTAGCGACGGATGAAAATTCCATGGAAATCGATACTCCCGTGGCTAAGAAGCCGAATAAATATACCTTCCCGAATTTCGTGGATCTTATTGGCCCTTTTTTCTCTCACTCGCAGCAGAGTGCTACTACCTGGACTGCCCAAGAAAGTGTTGTCGCCGGTTTGATGCCCCCGGAGGTTTTTGCAACAGCTGTCTCCTTTTGTCGGAGGGTAGGACTTATGGAAGCACTCAGTAACGAAGAGGTAGTCGTGGACGAGGACTGGGAGAGAAAGTTGGATGCAGCTGTTGAGCGCAATGAGGGCGTAAGGCACAAGGTCCGGACTTACTTTAGTAAATTAGAAGAGGAAAATAGCTACGCACTTAACAGGTTCATGGAAGTAGCGTGGCTTGGCATGGTTTGGGGGGGTTCAGGCTTGGATAGTATTAGAGATGTCTGGGTGGATCTCGTGGGCGTTGTTCCCGAAAAGTCATGGAAAAACTCGGTGCAAAGGCTCGAATCGTTAAAGAAGGCCGTCTTAACGGGAACAAAGAGCGAAGACAGGGCGGTGACTGCTAGAGCTTTGGGTATTGTTGGAAGCCACGAGGCTCTAGGAGAGAATTTATTGGTGTCCATGACGGAGGAGATGGTTTCCTATGGCCAGGGCTTGGACAAGACTTTCGGAGCAGAAGGTGGGAAGGTTCATGGTGGAATACTAACGTTGGGATTTCTCTTGTCGAGACTGAAGCTTCGTGGGCGCCTTGGCTCCTTGCCGAAGGAGCTAGTACACAAGGCTGTGGATGTTATTGTCAAAGCACTTCTAGAAACAAGAAATCAAACGATTCTTGATGCTGCCGTCCAATCTCTCTCGGAGATCTCCATCTTTGCGGTTGTTTCCGGGGACTATTTTCGAAAGACTTACTCCGGGATCCTGGATCGCCTGGTTGAGCTTGGCAAAAAAGGGAAAGAAAAAGCAGTTCTTGCGATTGGCCACTTAGCGATCGTGTTTCCTTTGTCTGATAAACCTATTGTTGACAAGCTTCTGGAAGCTCTTTTTGCTTTCCACCAAAACCGACAGGTTGAGGTTAATTTTGCTACCGGCGAAGCCATTGCCTGCCTGGCCGGGGGGTGGAAGAGTAAATCTGTTCGCGGGAAAGTGGATATTGCAGGATATGAAAGTGCAGAACCCACCGAAGACCTGGTTGAGGGGAGGCTAGGAGAAGTTCTGGAAACAGTGGTGGGCAAGATGTCTGATACAAGGCCTAGTTTGAGGAAGGCCGTATGTGTCTGGATGCTGTGCCTGTTGGAATTCTGTGGAGAGGAGCAACAGGTGAAGGCTAGGCTTGGGGAAATGCAAAAAGGGTTTAGGGGATATTTGGTAGACAGAGACGGTATGCTTGTGTCATTTTCCTTCGCGTTTCAGGTATCACTAACGAGCGGTTTTTGTGGTTGAAATAGAGCTCGTACAGGAAACCGCGGCGAGAGGATTGACAATGGTTTACGAAAAGGGCGACAAAGAAACCAGAGATGATCTTGTCCGGAATCTCGTTTCATCCTTCACAGGTGAGAAAACTCGCACCTTGGCCGGGAACGTATCGGCAGAAACCGAGCTGTTCGAACCCGGAGCCTTGCCTACTGGGGATGGAAGTATCTCTACCTACAAAGATGTTAGTTCAATTCCCGCACATTAGGTTCTTTTTATACTGGCCTGCGGTCTTGGCTAACACTTTCGGTGCAGATTATGTCCCTTGCTTCAGAAGTGGGTGATCCGAGCTTGGTGTACAAATTTATGTCGCTTGCTCGCCATAATTCTCTATGGTCTTCACGGGCAGCCTTCGGCCGTTTTGGACTGGGAAGCATTCTTTCCTCTTCTGACGTCTTGAAGCACAACCCTAAATTATACCCAAAACTTTATCGGTACCGCTTTGACCCTAACCCCAATGTCGCTCGCAGCATGGAAGATATCTGGAAGGCTCTGGTCGGGAGTGATGAGAGAAATGTGTTGGAAGCACAATTCAACAATATAATTGAGGACCTACTCAAATGCGCTGTAGGGCGAGAGTGGAGGACTAGGGAGGCGAGCTGCAACGCTCTTGGAGAACTCGTGCAAGGAAAGAAAATAGACGAATATAAACCGTACTTGGAGAGGATCTGGAGTACATCGTTCCGGGTCCTTGATGATGTTAAGGAGAGTGTTCGGATCGCCGCGATGAAACTATGCAGGGGGCTGACACAAGCAATGGTTCACAATGTCGATGTGGCCTCAGGGGGGAGTCGGAGGGAGGCGGAGGCTATTTTAGAGGGCGTTATGCCATTCTTGATGGGCGGAAGGGGGTTGGAAGCGGAGGCCAGGGAAGTCCAGTTGTTTGCATTACGTAAGCTTTGAACCTGTCCTTTGGTTGCTTTTCCTTTCTTAAAGTGTCGAGTGACCTACCATGATGATGGCCTTGGTGGTGCATTGCTCTGCGTTAAAGAATAAACTAACGATATTATTTGCTAAAACTAGGAACTCTCCTTCAACTCGTAAAAAAAGGAGGGCCAGTACTCCTTCCGTATATTTCGGACCTTGTGGACAAATTCGTACAGCTCTTGAGTTCCCTTGAGCCGGAAGTGGTCAATTATTTGCATTTGAATGCGGATAAATACAATACCACGGGTGACGACGTGCGCTCTGGCTCTCTCTGGTGAGGGTTTAGCTAATACGCGAGGTAGATTGATCGTATTAGGCTGGCCCAGGTTCGGGGATCGCCAATGATGGATGCCATTGAGAGATCTTTGGATCTGTTGGACAAAGACACTATGAAGATCTTTGTACCCAGATTCCAGAAGACCGTAAGAAAAGCGCTGGGTTTGCCATCTAAAGTATATTACCTTCACGTCTTAGCCGTGCTATATCACTTGCTGACGGGTGGTTATTAGGTAGGGTGCAGCCGCATTATCGTGACCCTAGTGGTCCGGCACGGATCCATCGCCAGGCCCTTTGCAGATGAGCTTCTCAAAACTATACAGACTTCGATGCATGACCGAAATGAGACAGTGATGGCAAGCTATGCTAGTGCTGCTGGCTATCTCTGTCGATTGGCTAGTGACGAAAAAATATTGAGCTTTGTAGGATATTCTAGAAAGCTATATTTTGAGGGCGAAGATGAGAAGTCTAGGACACTAGCTGGCGAAATGGTTTATGCCTTGTGCAAAAAGTGTGTATCCAATCGCCTCCATTGTTCTTATTTCTAACCGCATTAGCGCCACGGATCGTTTCAATTCTCTGGCCGTGGACATATTGCCCTTTATTTTTGTCGGGAAACATGATCCACACGCCCCCACAGCTGAAATCTTCACGAAGGCCTGGACAGAAAATACTGGTGGAACGGGCGCAATCAAACTTTACCTTGGGGAGATAATTTCATTGGCACAGACCCACCTTTCCTCTCCGCGGTGGGCACTCAAGCAAGCAGCAGCATTAAGTTTGGCCGATGCATGCAAATCAATCGGTAAGGATGTTACGGCCGATCAGGTTGACTTGTTGTGGCCTGTATTGGTATCGGCAACGTCGGGAAAGAGTTGGGATGGAAAAGAAGCTGTTCTTGATGCTCTTGTTGCTCTCGCCGTGAATGCTGTTCAATATTTCGAAAAAGACCAGCCTAAATTGCAAGAACTATCGACGGTATGTGCGAGACCGGTGTTCCCTCCATTGCTCCTCTAACCAACTATATGTGAGCAGATTGTGTTGAGGGAAGCAAAACGTAAAAATGTTGCTTATAGAAGCGTTGCAATAAAGAGTTTGGGTGACTTTGTCAATGGGTTTGCGGCCTTGAACCTTTTTGAGGGGGTATACGATATTGTTATGGACTCGATTAAAGACGAGTCTGAAGATACAATGGATGTTGACGTCGTCGCCGATGGCCGTTCTCTGAAAACCATGTAGGTCCACTTACTTCCCTACTCATCCGCTCACAGTATTGGATGGCTGACTGGCGCCTATTGGCGTAGAGAGGAAACTACTTTAGCAAATGGCCTAGTTACGCTCTGCCAGGCTTTCAGACCGGACTCCGATTCTAAAGGTTTGTCCCCATACCCATCCTACTCAACCGCCTATTTAATCACCCACCATAGGAGAAAAAATCCGTGCCGATGCCTTACGGGTCCTGGAGTTTGTACAGGTTAGGCTGGCGGGCGCTAGCTATGATCTCAAAATACGCGGGGTTGAGGGTATAGCAACTGTTCTCCGTCGTCTGTCCACTATGACGCTGGGAGAGAAGGACTGGAATGACGTTCTCGGAAAAGCCTGGTCCCAAGTCAACCAGTGTCTCACCGATCGAAGCAATGAGAACGTTCGTATCAAGGCTGCGGAAGCTACCGCGCAGATACTCAAGCTGCAAGGGCATGGGAGCTTATGGGGTGATGTGCGCGTGGACCTCCAACAGGCGTTGGCTGATGAACGCTCACCGATAGTTCGTCAGGCGTTGGGAACCGATTTTGAGCGGTTTGTGCGGGAGGGGTGACAAATATGGTGATCATTTAATATGATGTTATGATATATGGATTTTTGCTTGAAGGGTTGATATATGTTTCCGCTATTACTAGAGCTCCTGCTTTTTGTATACTCTGTACAGGTATACCTATAGAGCTCGCGCTAGTGCAGCTAACATGTAGCAATAAACTATATACCCTCTTAAATAAAACTGCCATGATGCGGGTATTTTCTATTGTTCACTTGGCTCGCACAGTATTTACCTCTTCGCCGCAGCTGGTGAATTACGCTCAACAGAATGGTAATCTCGCCAAAGCATCCTCGACGAGCCCATTGAGAGGCATACCCAGTTCTACCACCCCAAACACAATTTTCTGGAGGCTGCCAAGAGATGCGAATAAGGGCCCCTATCATACCGTAAACATTCTCCTCTACGCATAAACAAAAGGGCGGGAGGGAAAACCTGCTCATAGCCACCCAGGGACCCGCAATCCACCTCCCCTCTAAGGTGGTAGCCAAAATACCCGGCCCTGTTACGAAAACATCATCACATCGTAATCCCCTCATGCACCAGGCCGGTTCTCGTGCCCGTGCCTTATTGTCCGCAAAGTAACCCACGCGGTGCCCAGAAAAATCAACGTTGTTCTTGTCTGATCATACGATGTGCTCCATCTCTATTGCATACTAGTAGAGTATCGGGCCGGGAGGTGGATCAGACGCGGAGGTGAATCGCTTTGAAATAGGTGAATTTGCTCAGGTCCTCACGGTAGAAATTTCGACAAAACCAAACGTCAGAACCTAGCCCAAAGAAAAGGGAAAATCTAAGGGAACGCGCTACCAGGAATATTTCCTACACCTTTGTATTTCGTCTTCCTAGCGTTGGGCATCACTTGGGAGTTTCAGATTTCTGCCTTTTTTTGGTGCATTTTAAGTGATCCGCTTCACCGCCTCATCCACTTCTCGGCCAAACGCGTTACTCGCAATGCATTGCACTTTCTCATAGTAGAAATGGCGGGGGAGATAAGATCTGCAGGATCCTGCGGGTGAACAGGCATACTGATTCCAGTGGGAAGTAAGCGAGGTCTTGTAGACATAAAGAGCATGGAGTGGGCGCCTCTATTATAAATGGTTCTTGTACCGTGAAGGTGGGGTGAGGCAGAAAAGACTGGCGAGGAAGCAGGAAGCGACGTGAGCTCCGAGACGTCAGGGTGGCGGTGATTATGATGGTGTTTATGATATGAGAGATGGTGGCGGCGGTGGCCACGGCGGGTTACATTATCACCAATTCTTAAAACTCCGTCGGATCACATATCAAAGGGAAATGACCGTGGGCTTTCATCTCTGGGTTCCTCCGAATTAGCCCTTTTACATCCTCCTCTCCTTTGTTTTCTCACTCCTTCCATCTTCCAGCATTGCTTCCCGCTTCTTGACGCCCGATTTTATATTTCTTATATTCCTCCCCTTCATTTCTCCCTTTCTTCTCTGGTATATATGGTTCGATTTCTGAGAGTTTCTATTCATCCGCCTATCCTCATCCATTCACCGCACTGCGTCACCAAATAAGCTTATATGAAGTCAAATCGTGCTGAAAGAAGTTAAAACTTGAGAAATAAAAGGAAAAAAAGCCTTGTCTCAAAGTGGTTTGCATCGCACGTTCTACTACCATATTAACCACCTATCTTGTGTTATCTGGGGCTCTTTCGCGTGCATGGCATGGGAGGAGGGATGGGGAAATCAGGAACTTTCCGACCCCTCCTTGAATAAGCTAACTAACGGACACATTGATTCTGAGGGGGTAGAGCAAGGGAGTGGCAGCGTGCCCTCTTTGTGACCGCAACATTACCCGCATGGCTACTGTGACTTCCCTAGTAACTCCTCCACGATTAAGAAATAAATTTCCCTCAGAGCCTCCCGCTAGATCACACAACAGTAATCATACATGTATACATACACACTGCCCAGGGCCGTGCGCAGTCATTACTCTGCTCTATTCTTTCGAGAGGCGCGCAACAGTAGTGGTGGGGGAAGGGCTCTTAGCAAACAACCGAATATGCAAAATTATTCTGGATACCTTGAGGAGCTAAAAGAGACGACCTAAGAGGCCTGGACTACAATACCTATTATACTACATAATTATCAATAATATTATATAATATTATGAGCTTGAGCGGTGCGATAAGATAAAACTCTATAAGTACACCCGGCTGGCTAGCATCCTTCTGGCTCCACCCCTTTTTAGGCTTGCCGGAAAATCCTTGTACGAGTATACCGCCCACGCTGCGCTGCTAGTACTAGGTACCGCAAGTACGGCACTAAGTTAAGTACCGTACTCGAACAAAAAGAAAATGTGCTACGACGTTGGAATTCTCTTTCTTGGCTACGCGAGGGGGGAATACTGCAAATCTAGTTTTCAGCTGAGAAAAAACAAAAGGAATATACGCAGCGTCTTACTAGGAGAGGCAACTACAACGTCCGGGCACATTTTTCTTCTATTTGGGTATCATGCCGGTATTTACGGTATTTATACTATCTTTCTGTGGCACGTGGCACAATTGCTAAAATTGTGTGAAGGACAATGATGGGAATGAAGGTTTTGGGGAGGGAAGTGCAAGGAAGGTAAAAAAGGTAAGTGAATAGAACAAGTATCGCACAATACTCGTATATAGGGTGGAGAGTTTCTCGACGCTGGACAAGTGACCCCCCGTATCCACCGCCGTACGGCCTAGAACCCGTCCGAGGCCTGAAACGCTCTATCGCCGGAAAAGGGACACCACGGGTGGAACCGGCAGCTGTTCCTGCTCGGAGTTGGTTGGCCGGCTGCCCGGACCTTCGCGCTCGGAATATCCCCTCCCGGACATCTGGTGGCCTTCCTAGCTAGGAACCGCGTAATATACAGCCGCCTCCTTAAAGTTTTCGTCCCCCCTCCTTGCACTACCGGTATTGGGGTAATACTCATTAACAGTAGCGGAATGTCTAGGGTCTGCTAGATACCTAATTTCGGATATGCCTCTAGGGGGGCTCTCTAAATATTTATCGTCATTTGTGTTTGCGGAGTAGTGGAAAAGGGGGCTGGCGAAGTGTTTCCGGGGCTGCGGGGCGGTATTATATAGTGCTTCGGTGGTACGTGCACCCTCTCCCTTTTTTCTTTCTGTTGTTACAATGGTGAAATATCATACCCTAACCTACTGCTATGAAGGGGATAGAGGGGGTATTTATCATATATCGCATATTTTCTGGATACAGGTATACTCGTGCCGGGAGGTGCTTTGCCCTACCGAAATCCTCCCCAGACCCTTTTCCTGTCTGATTTGAAGGATTTGGCACAACAATACCCGCAGTCTCCCACTCGATGTCTCATTGTTGGCGGGCGGGGGTCAGCTGCAGTAAGTAAAAAAGAAGGGGTGATGTTGGAATTGAATTTCCTTAGGGCTCCTAACTACCGGAATAATGGCATTGTGGGCACTTTTTGAAGAGTAATGATTACATCGACAGCATTTCCATTGCTGGTAACACACACGCACAAGTAGGTATCATACCACTCAAGAAATACCTGAACATAGGGGTAAATATTGCGTCAGGGTGCCGCTGCTAAGGATAGTAAAGGATACCTGGAGATTGCCCGAACCAGTATAGCGCTGCATAGCGATGTATAGGCTATACTGATTTACAAGTAAGTACTATCCTTAGTAGTGGCACCCTGACGCAATGTTTACCCTCATGTTCAGGTATTTCTTGAGGGGTATCCGTACCTACACTTCCTGAATGAACGTACTACTCACTACCCCCCACTCGCTATACATAACCCACTGTGCTCTCCCTCCATTTCCCTATTTCGCTTTGTTAGAAACAACCCTAGACTTGAGCAAGATCCGGTCCGACCCTCAGAGAGGGTCCTTTTTACCTCGTTTCGAACTCACCTTTGTGTTTGCGACATCTGTCGCGACGCCAGGTGTACCGCATATCCGAATACAATGCCGAATACGAGTGTTGTCCCTTCCCAACCTCTGGACGATACCCTGAGTTATGACCACAATGCTTGGTGGCCCGAGATCCCCGAAACCGGATTCAAAAACCCAAACGACGGTCTAGACCCGTCAGAGTATGGTAATATCTGGCCACCGCTCGGTAATCCCTTGGGCTCGAATGGTTATCGCCAGTTGTCTGAAATTCCTCAGGCAGCGGAAGGTGAGTATTTTCAGGACTTTCCTGCGGTAATGATCCAAGAATTGGGGGGATATGGCCCTTGTCTCGAGGAATTTAATCCACAGCCAGATATCCCCTATGCGAGGGGAGGGGGGGCCTTTCACCGGCCCCCGCCGCCGATCCTCCATTCCACTAATTTGCCATCCTCGGGATTTATCCCCTCTCGTTCGTTCCACCGGGGCCGGGCATTTACCGCTTCAGTAACCCCAGCCCACC